>ML419341.1:126110-175779 GCA_005239525.1 Nicotiana knightiana
GAAGAAGAAGAAGAAGAAGAAGAAGAAGAAGAAGAAGAAGAAGAAGAAGAAGAAGAAGAAGAAGAAGAAAATAGAAAATGGAAGTAAAGCAGTTAACTCATGAAAATGAACTCGAAATCCAACTACTAGAGAGCCCAGAATAACAAGTCTCATAATCCCATATCAAAATACCGAGGCAAATCCAACAATCACCAACAAATACCACATATACAATATGTTGCGGCGCGCAATCCGATCCCACCATATCATCATCCATCAATACCATAATCCTTCCTTATTCTACCATTTCAATTCATTATCTTTTAATTTTCGTTGCGGTGTGCAACCCACTCTCCAAACAATCTCAGTCAACATAAACAACTCGACAACCAAATTTTCAAGAAATTATACATCAAGAGGGTATATCTATGAGGCAATAAATAACCACAAAATAATAAAAGAATCTCTAACAACTCGTAGTCTCCACTCTACCAATTCCTAATTATCTATCAATTAGAACACTCATGCAAGGGAACCACATTATAGAAGGCAACAAATATTACAAAATAATAAGACAAGTAAAGCATATAACAATTTACATATGCAAGTAAAGCAAGTAGAGACAAGTACCAAATAAGCATGGAGTCATGAAAAGGAAAAATAAATTTATACAAGATTAATTAAATGACAAGTAACAATTATAGCATAGAAGTCAAATAAAGCATGTAATAATTAAGGCATGAAACAAGACATATCATGAAATAAACGAAAATATGACGGTGTATATACACTCGTCACCTCGTATATACACCATTTTTCCACATAATTAACATAACACATAGTTCATGGTTCCCTAATTTTCCCAAGTCAAGGTTAGACCCAACATTTACCTCACTCCGCAAACCAAGCAATCAATCAACCACGGCCTTGCCTTTCGAACAAGCCTCCAAACCAACCAACTCTTGCAAATTATAGATCAAGTGATTCAAAATAAGCTTTAGAAACTATCCATTAATGAAATAGGTTCAATTTTGATCATTTTTTATAAAGTCAACAAAAGTCAACATCGGGCATGCTTGGTCAAAATCTGAGGTTCTGCCCAAAGCTCGATTACCCATTTACCCCCGAGCCCGATTATGTGATTTTGTTTCGAAATCCGACCTTAATTTAAAGTCTGAATCTCAATTTTACAAAAATCAATTCTATCCAAATCCCTAATTTCTACCATGAAAATCCCAAATTTGATGTTGAAATCTCATGAAAAGTAATGGATAATTGAAATAGATTAAAGTCACTTATTAATGAATTTGGAAATAAAAGTCTCTTGGAACAATTTCCTCTAAAGTATTTAGGGTTGAGAAATGGTGTAAAATGAGTTAAGTCCTGATTTTTCTTTCTTATACCCAACTACGGATGTCGCAATTGCGAACATCCAAAATGCGAGACAAGGATCGCAAATGGGAACCCTGTCACAGAATTCACAATTGCGACAAAAGGTTCGCGATTGCAAACTGACCCACCTTCGCAAATGCAAACAATTCCTTTGCAAATTCGAAGATCATTCAAGAGCACACTGAGTTGCAAATGCGAACATGTTCCTCGCAAATGTGAGGTCAACCCATCCCATCCTATGCTCGTAAATGTGAACTCATGTTCGCAAAAGAGAGGCTTGCAAAAGCGAACCAGGCCTTGTAAATGCGGGATCTGCAATAGCAGCACCAGAGCTGATATTGCACCAACAATCCTTGCACTAACAAAACTCATTTGAAACGCATCTGAAACTCGCTTGAGCCCCTCAAGCTCCAAAAAACACATGCACACAAGTGTAATAACATCATACGAACTTGCTCGCGCAATCATATAACCAAAATAAAATGAAAGAAACTTCAAAGAGAACTCAAGAACAACTAGAATGACATCTAAACGTCTGAATCATGACAAATCAATGGTGTGTTGTAGTGCACCACGATCGCAAAGAGGGATTGGGCATGTTGTCATTTATCCATCATGTTCACGGATAAGGTCATGTGTTCGTGTAGTGTCAGGGGTCATAAGCTCCGCATTCACAGGTGTTGGTTAGCAGTCGAGTGAGGGATGAGGCAGGCAGGATATTGATATTTCCATTCGCGTTGAAGAGATTGGAGCTAGGGCAGTGTGCTTCACTTTCGCAGGTTTGTGTCCACATTCGTGTATAAAGTTGGTCGTTGGTTGTTGCATTTTTGGTGTTTCTTTCGCTTTCGCATTGTGTTATTTCAAGCAGTGACACTACTCTGTGATTTCAATGGATAGTACTAGATGACTATATAAGATGTTATTTTGGAATTTGGCTCATTCTCTCATATTTTGAACCCAAGACTTTGAGAGAGGCGATTTTGCTTTGGGATTTTTATATAAGACTTTGGGGTAAGTGATTTCTACTCATTCATCGTATTATTTCACGAATCTACATGAATTATTAACACTCAAAATATGAAATATGAGATAAAATTTGGGTTTGTTTACCTACACTTGAAGAAAGTATATTTTTAGGATTTGTATACTGATTTGGACTCGATTTTGAAATCTAATCACATATTTGGACTCATATATGAATGCGGACAAAACCCCACGAACGTGAAATCTAGTATTTAGTTTTGAAATCTAATCACATATTTGGGCTTGGCAGGTTATGGGTCACCGAAATTTGGTATTGGTTCCAGATTTTGGGGGCACGCGGGCCTAGGTTGACTTTTGTTGGCTTCTTAGAAATTTTTCAATGATCGAAACTTTATGGATTGGGAACTTTCTGTAGAATTGTTTGACTTCCTTAGTTAATGATTGTCTTGGAATTACGTGATTGGAGGCTAAAGTGAGGTTTCTACACGATTTAAGGTTAAAGGTTAGCCCAGATGAGGTAAGTATCTTGCATAATCTTGTTGTGCGAGAATAATCCTTAGGATATGACCTTATTTGTCTAATTGGAATGTTTGAGAAGCAATGTATATGCGAGGTGACGAACGTATATGAGAGTGCTACATATAATACATTACTAGAGTTGTCTCTAGGTTGTACCATGGCTTGTTTGGATATTGTGCTTCCTGCTATCATGCTTTATATGTTTTTATGACTACGTAAACTTCTCGAATCATGCTAGAGATCATGTGTAGGTCTTTAATTCCTATTTGAACATGATATTCATTATTGTATGGTGTATTCGTCTAACCTGAGTTGTAGTTGTACACTTCGCACATGCATATACGACATGTTATTTTTTCTCAATCCATGAGTATATGATTTAATATCTGTTATTCTTATACATGTGTTCTTGTATATGCTTTCAGTGTGATGGAATGGATTGACAACGCATGAGTAGTTTGTGCGGTTGTAATGATTATGGCATGTGAGTTGTTTGTGTGGTTATGGCATGTGAGTTGTCCATGCAGCTTGTGGATGAGGATCCATCCCCCTAGGGTCACCCTCTCATATTTCTCTCTTTATGGTGTACACACACGTTATTAGAAACTGACAAATTTTCGATTGATGTGGATCATGGAAAAACTTATCAATAGTTGGACTTTGCGTCTCTTCTGTATTTGCAAACTCTTTAGATGTATACATGATATTTTACTGCATATCTTCTCTATATATTAGCTTCGAAATGTATGCATGACTTTTATGCACATATTCTCTATATGCTGCTTTAATTGATAAAATAATTCACGGTACATATATTCTCTATATGTTGATCCGTGTTAGTTGATTTGAAATTTCATGAATATCTTCTCTATATTCAACGGTTGATGGATTATTTCATACATATCTTCTCTATATGCGATCCTTGATGATTTTATGATATTAAGTGCATATATTTTCTATATGATGAACAGTTAAACTGGTACGGATCTTGTGCTTATCATCTCTAAATGCAATTATTGATGTGTTATCTGAGATTAAATATGTATCTTCTCTATATGCTTAACTATTATAAGGCTTGTGCACATCTTCTCTATGTGCACTAATTGGTTGTACATGTATTACATGCTTAGATTTCGATATTGTTACTAGGTATATGTATATGTTTTGAGTTGTACAGATTATGTAAAGTAAGTATTCTTGACCTGAAACTTCATCACTATTTTACCGAGGTTACTCAGAATACTTACTGAGTACATCGGATCGGTTGTACTCATACTACACTTCTGCACCTTGCCTGCAGATCTTGGAGTTAAGCTGGGTTATCTCCTGCGAGAAGGTGTGAGATTGTGTGATTTTTATGAGGTTTATAAGAAGAGTTTTCCTTTTATCCAGTGAGATGTATGTGCTAATATTAGAGTTTGGATGACTTGAGAAAATTCGCACGACTGGCACGAGGATGAGTATGCCCTTGGCAGATGATTTAGAAGGTACGATCACTAGTGTTGCATGAGTTTATGAGGAGAATTCAGCTAAATAATAATATGACATCATGGTAATTATGAAGGAAGAGTACTATGGGTTATCGCATGATGTGTTCTATGGCTTTGAGCCAAGTGGGGGATTCTATTACCAACGATCGGATTGCATGGTCATGTGTTATATTAGTTTTTGGACTAGAGGACACTTGTGGATCAATATGACTTGAAGAGGATGACTTCGAGGATGACGTGAGGAAGGAATTTTCTGGATGCATGATTTAGTATGATTTATTGGTATATGAAGGTTTTGCAATGAATCACATTTGATACTCGTTATGGATGTAGTGTGCAAGGAAAAGGGATTCACTCAGTTGCTTAATTATGGGTTGCTTCTTAAAGTTTTTGTGTGCTAATGGAGCACAAGTCATTTGGTGCGTATTGGCTATGCATTGGATATTAGAGAAGAGTGAATAACTCTCGAGAAGGTTCTAATGGGTTCAAGATTCATATGTGGTATTTAAGGATCCTCAGATTTATGTATGGTTAAGATCTGAAATTTGCATGGGATGGTGCCGAGACTTGCAATATTTCTATGTAATTATTGATTCCACATTACAGTATTAGAAAGATGGAAGAAACAGGTCCGGATTCACAGAAGGCCTCTTCGTAGTAGGTATTTCTGTTTGAGGTACTATTGGGTACATGAGAGAGAACAAAGTGGTTTATGTCTTAAGACAACATGTTTCATATTGGGGTCAATTAGGATGAGTTTTGATTGAGGTTCGCGGAGTACTAGAAAGAGAAGTGTTACCTTGAAGGTAAGCCAAGAGGAATATGAAGAAGTTGGTTCAGCTTAGCAATAGAAATGATCAGTTCCTTTCGTATGATAGGGCTTTACATATATTTTGTGGCAATACTTTTGGGTTTTATTAGAGGTATTCAGTTCTGATGGCTTGGCTATGTGTTAACGAATTGCGAAAGGTTCATGATGGTTTGACCACAGCTCAAGGTTGATGTCTTTTATGGCATATAAGGTTTATTGCATATTGTGATGTTCTCTAGATTGAGTTAAGCGGAAGGGTTTTGGTTGATGGAGTGTTTACATACTCATGATTCAGAGTTGATGATGAAATTCTCATATTTTTGTATTATAGCATGGTAGATGTAGAGATCCACGTGAGGCATTAGGATTGAATGGACAAGGTTGCAGTCGGTTTTAAAAGAAATGTCATGGGTTCTTGATAGCATGGGAGATTTCAGATGTTTAATAGAATGCTGGCACTATCTGGTATCACCTGAGAAGGGTGTGTATTAGAGAAGACGCATTGTGTTTGACTTGTGAATGTTTCACTCAGACTATAGAGGTTGCATGGTTGGTAACTATTGATGTTTAGGTTTTGCTACTCGACATGGAAGATTTTGGAGTGTTTCTCATGAGATGATTGTGTATGAATGATGTATCATCCATTTGAGTGAGAGAATTAGATATTAGATATGAAGATTCCTGTATTCTTGAGGTTTAGAGACTGCATGGTCTCCGAGGCTGACTATTCATTGGTTGCGAAGTGTGAAGGTGTGTTAAAGCTTAGACAACTGATTGTATGTGTTATGAATATGTCACTATGGACTTTTGGAAGGTTATTTACCTATTTTGGGATGATAGGAATTTATTTGGGGGCCTACCAATAGGCCTAATGAGAATGTGCGCTCTGCATACAATATTTACTATGGGTGTGTCATCGGGCCGAATGGATGTTATTTATGCCCTGATTTGTTTGATGTGTTAGTATTTTATGCTAAGATGGATTGTGATATTACTTGACTATTGACACGCATAATGTGGTTCTATTTGGGCATTGTGGTGAGATTTAAGCGAGATGGATCTTGGAATGTTGAGTTGCTTATTGCACCTTAATCGTGCTTTTCCTATATGTGGTATATTGTGATATTCATCTCTCCATGGTTATGATCATGCACTTCGCGTGATTGGTGTTGATACATATGTGTTTGTTTATTATGAGCATTATGGCTAGATAGGTAGTCCATGTGGATTGGTATGTTGGGTCGAGTTATATGCCACAACGGAGTAATAACTGGGAATGATTCCTTGTGCTTATTCCGTGTGTTATTTTTATCCCTTGTGGGATGGATTCATAGCATTTTTCCTTCGTGGTTGTATCTGTTGAACTTGTTGGATAGTTATCTCATTCGGATCTCTTCCCATTATTGGCCATGCATGATGTTGCTTGTTTGGTATATGAATTACATAGTATGTGGGTTCTAGGTGGCATTTAGAGTGGTCTGTAGTAGCTTGTACTGGACGAGAAGAGGTTATTGGAGCTACAATTGATGCAATCAGATTTGGATAAGGTATGTTTAGAAGAAGAACGTTAGTAGTCAACTCAGAATTTTGCAATGGATCTCGTCGGGTAAAAGAACTCCACGACTTATTGATTTGATAGATGGTTAAGAGTTTCTACATATTTCTTCATCATTTACAATTTTGCAAAGGTTTGGAACAATGTTTTATTTGAGATAAGGTATATTACCAGTACTTGATTTGGTAATGAGAAGCTATTGTGATTGGAAGATATTGCTATAAGTACATGAGTATGTGGTGCATCATGTGGTTAAATTTTGGGAGTATATGGTTATGGATTGATGAGACTTGTTGAGGCTTATACAATGTATATATGCGAGAATCAAATCTTATATGGAATTCCGAATGTTGAAATTTGGTTATAAGGCTTATGGGTTAAGGTTGAAGAAAGAATCTTTAGTCGAGGTTATGCTAATGGACTTATATGGATTGTGGGGACTTGGTATCACCCGAGGTATGTGTAAGATGATATTATACAATAATTTGATGACTTTAGAATGACTTGGCACGCTCGAGGATGAACGTATGTTTAAGTTGGGGAGAATGTAACGATTCGATCGGTCACTTTTAGTTCTAGCATTTTGTTCTATGATTTGAGACTTCGAGCGGATTCATATGGGATATTATGACTTGCATTCATGGTTGGTTTTGATTTTTGAGTGGTTCGGGATGGCTTTGATAGAGTGATTCCCAATTTGGAAGCTTTAGGTTGGATTAAACCAAGATTGACTTTTGAGTAAAGAACCTCATAATCATAATTTGATGGTTTCAATAGGTTCTTATGGTGATTTTGGACTTGGGTGTATATTTAGATTTGAATTTGGATGTTCCTAGAAGGTTTTGGCTCTATTTATTGAAAGTTGTCAATTTGAAGAATTAGAGAGTTCATAGGTTTGACCGGAAGTTATTTTTGATATTATCAAACTCCTATTGTGGTTTTGAGACCTTAAATGGGTTCATTCAGTTGGTTGGCAGTTGTGCGTAAAGTTTAGTTGTGATCCGGAATGTCTAAGTGTGATTCGGACGAGTTCGACGAAGTTGGAATTTTTGAAAGTTATGAGAATGATTTTGATATTTGATTCTTGGCTTTGATATTATTTACGGTAAATTTAGCGTTTGGATATTGTATATGGACTTGTTGGTATGATTGGACGGGGTTCCAAAGGGCTCGGGTGTGATTTGGGGTAGTTTTGAAAAATTACGGTCATGTTTGGAGTAGATTTTGTACTGGTGTGTTGCAGTGCATCGTGATCGTGAAAAGAGACTCGCGACTATGGAAATGGATTGGGAAGCCTGTCATTTGTCCATCGCCTTTGCGGATAAGGTCATGCGTTCACGTATTGTTGGGGATTAGAATCTACAATTCGCATGTGTTGATTTACGGTCGCGCAAGGGATGAGGCAGGAGGGAGATTGATCTTCATGTTTGCATAACTGGTGATCACGTTCGTGTTGAAGAGATTGAAGTTGGGCAGTGTTGTTCGCATTCACGTATGAGGCTGTCATTTCAAGATTCTACATGAATTATTAACACCCAAAATATGAAATTTTGAGATAACATTTGGGGGTTTTTCCTACACTTTAAGAGAGTGTATTTTGGAAATTTGGGTACCGATTCGGACTCGGTTTTGGAATCTAATCACATATTTAAACTCGATAGGTTATGAATCATCGAGATTGGTATTGGTTCTGGATTTCGGGCACGCGGCCCGCATTGACTTTTGTTGACTTCTTAAAAATTCTCAAAGATCAAAGCTTTATGGATTGGGATCATTCTATAGCATTGTTTGGCTTTATTAGTCGATGATTAGCTTAGAATTGAATTATAGGAGGGCTAGATTGAGGTTCCTACACGACTTGAGGTTGAAGGTTAGCCCGATGAGGGAATAACCCTTGGGATATGACCTTATTTATCTAATTGAAATGTGTGAAAGTGACGTATATGCAAGATGACGAGTGATATGTGGGTGCTATGCTGATTCATCACAGAGTAGTCTATATGTTGTACCATGCCTTGTTTGGATATTGTGCTTTATGCTATCATGATTTATATGTTTGTATGACTATGTAAACTTCTCGAATCATGCTATAGATCATGTATAGGTCTTCAATTCCTATTTGAACATGATATTCGTTATTGTATGACGTATTCGCCTAACCTGAGTTGTAGATGTACACTTCGCACATGCATACACCTTAGCATGCTATTATCCACAATTTATTATTACGTGATTTGATATCCATTAGTTGTATACATGTGTTCTTGTATATGCTTTCTATCTGATAGACTGGATTGACAAAATGTGAGTGGTTTGTGCGGGTTGAGTTATTATGGCATGTAAGTTATTCGTGCGATTGTTATGATTATGACATGTGAGTTGTCCGTGTGGTTATGGCACATGAGTTCTCCATGTAGCGTGTGAATAAGGATCTATCCCCTAGGGTCATCCTCTTGTGTTTCTCTCTTGATGGTGTACACGCGGGTTATGAGAAAAGAACAGGTTTTTGATTGATGTAGATTATGGAAAAACTGATCAATGGTTGGACTTTGCATATCTTCTCTATTGGTTGGAAATATTCATGATATTTTACTGCATATCTTCTCTATATGCTAACTCTGGAATGTATACATGCCTTTTGTGCATATCTTCTCACTATGCTACTTTAATTGATGAAATGATTTCCGGTGCATATATTTTCTATATGTTGATCAGTATAGCTTGATTCGATATTTCAGCATGTCTTCTCTATCTGCAACAGTTGACAGATTATTTGATATTTCATGTGTATCTTCTCTATTATATTCGGCGCATATAATTTATGTATACTGAGCTGTTAAACTTGTACAGAACATGTGCATATCTTCACTATATGCAATTATTGACGTGTTATCTGAGATTAAATACGTATATTTTATATATGTTGAACTGTTATATAACTTGTGCACATCTTCTCTATGTGCACTGATTGGTTGTACATGTATTTCATACTTAGATTTTGTTATTGTTACTAGGTATATGCATATGTTATGACTTGTACAGGTTATGTAAAGTGAGTATCCTTGACCTAAACCTCGTCACTACTTCACCAAGGTTAGTCAGAAAACTTACTAAGTACATGGGATCAGTTGTACTCGTACTACACTTCTGCACCTAAATGCAGATCTTGGAACTAAGCTAATGTGGATGACGAAGGCTAGCGTTGAATTTGTAGCTGCAATCCAGATTCAAGCAACCATTTGTTCATGGTGGTTTAAGACTTCATTTCTGTTTATGTAAAACTTCAGACAGAAGTTGTACTATCCCTTTGTACCATAGTTGTATTCTTAATCTAGTAGCCCATGACTTGTACTACCAATCCTTGAAATATTGTATGGAATTCAACTATTTTATTCGTTGATTATTGATGATATTTCATTTGAGTTTTTATTTTATTTTTGTCTTACCTAGCAAGTTGGGTTATGTGCCATCACGACTTAGAGGAATTTTGGGTCATTACACCTTGAAATTTATGTGCTTTTATAAGTTGCATAATAACAACAATAGGCAGTTGTTAGAACTTAGTAGGTGAAGTACAACTTAATCAATAAATTCGCCCCCAAATGTAGAGGACAACATGTTCCTCCTGCAAAATAGGAATAGATATATAATTTTTAGGATATGTAATTACCAAATCCATCCATAATCGGTGAATAAATAATTATTCTTCATCTTCACATTCATAAACTTCCTAGAAATTTCACCTTCTTTCGTTTGGTCCTTACTATAACTAATGATTTCTCCTATCACATCTAAAGAATTAAAATATGTTTAAAATAAATAGCAAAAAGATCATAATTAGACTTAGGTTGATTTGATGCATTTGGGTGAAAGTTTGAAAGTTGAAGGTTTGGAAAGTTGATAGGTTTGATCGGGAGTGGACTTTATTGATATCGTGTTGAATTTTGATTATGGGACTTGGTAAGAGCCGCTGTGTCATTTGGGACTTGCATAAAAAATTTGAGGTCATTCCGGGTTTAGTTGATATGATTCAGCGCGAGTTGAAGAAGTTGAAAGTTCATAAGTTCATTAAGTTTGATTTTTCAGTGTGTTCCATAGTTATTATGTTGTTAGATGTGATTTGAGTCCTCGAGTAGGTCTGCGTTATGTTATTGAACTTGTTGGTATGATTGGATAGGGCCCGGGGGCCCCGGATGTGTTTCGGACGAGTTTCAGATTATTTCCATGTTTTTGGGCAAGTTTGGTTCTAGTACTTCGCATCTGCGCATTTTGGAGCACAAGAGCGGGGCTGCTTCTGCGTGTTTTGTGCCGCTTCTAAGATGTTGAGATCTGGGAGGAAGATTCTCATATGTGGGTGATTGATCGCTGGTGTGGTTGTCGCATCTGCAGATTTTGGATCACTGATGTGATAGAGCTTGCTTTTGTGTTTATGTGGGAACTTCTGTGGCGTCGCAAATGCGACTGCTTTTGCGCAGTTATGGTTGCTGGTCTGATAAGTGATAACCGCATGCGGGAGTTGGCTCGCAAAAGCAAGAGTGTAGATGCATTGTATTATCTGCAGATGCGGAAATCGCTGGACAGCTTCATATATATCGAGGGTTTGGTTATTTTTATCACATCTTGAGTTGTAGACCTCGGTTTTGGGCCATTTTGGAGAGGTTCTTCATGATTTAGATTGGGTAAGTGTTCTTTACCCGGATTTGATTATATTTCATGATTCCATGTTTGTTTATATCATTAAGTTAATGATTTTAATTGAAGAAAATTTGGGATTTTGTAAAAACTTCCTAAAACATAAAACGAGGTTTCGACGGCCAATTTGATGTCAGAATTGGATAATTTTGATATTGGACTCATATCAGAATGGGTGTTCAGATTTTGTGAGTTTTGTCAAGTTTCGAGGTACGAGCCCGGGGTTGACTTTTTAGGTTGACTTTTTAGTTTTCATCAAAGATCGAAGCATTATCCGAAATTATATCCTATGGTTTTTATTTATGATATTGAGTTATTTTGGCTCGATCTGAGTCGTTCTGAGGTTGTTTCATGCGAGAAGGTTATTTTAGAGTGTTGATTTGGCTTCTTTGAGGTAAGTATCTTACCTAACTTTGTGTGAGGAAACTACCCCTTAAGATTTGAGTCATTTTTGCTATTTGTGTCACGTGAAAGCCGTGTACGCCTGGTGACGAGTGCTTACTCAGGCTTATATATGGAAATTGAACGGCTTAGACTCTAAGGCTTCCTTTATGTATTTATTTGAAATTGTTAGCACATGTTATATCTTTTATTTTTCATATTTACTCCCTCATGCTTTATTTGAAGTTGTTGATACATGTCGCAACTTTTACTTATCAAGTTTACTCTTATATGCTTTAATCGAAGTTGGTACCTCTTTTATCATTATGTTACTTCCTTTATTGTCGAGTTATTCTTAATTCAAATTTTTATTACATGATACCCTTTTTGTTGTCGGATTATTCTCATACATCATACATAGTTGCTAGTTCGTGACATCTCTTTCATTGTTAGTCTATGTCATACACTAGAATCTGAAGTTTGCCATTTCATAGAAATACCTTCATTATCGAGTTTATCCTTAAGCAGTTAATTGAAGTTGAAGTTATTGAAAATCATTAATCTACTTTAATTGAAGTTGTGAATAAAGGCGGTGTTGTTTATTGTTGAGTTAGTTTCCCATTCATCTTATTGTTATTGAAATTCTATACACATTGTGTTGGAGTTGTGGGATATTTGTTGTGGAAATATTGATATTGTTGGTTCTTTTGGAAAGGTTGTAGTCTATGGGCACTTGTGGTATGAGTTGATATGTCGTATTATTGTGATGTTAGCACATGTGAATTGTTATGTGGATTGGTTGTTATTATGCGGAGAATAAAGGTGGCATCTCATTGTTGTTGTTATGTGGGGTATAAGGGTGGAATCTCAGTATTTTTGATTGTGCGGAGTGATAGGGGTGACTATCAGAGTGATATGGGTGGCTAATGATATTGTCACGGCAGAGTGATACGGGTGGCTATCAGGGAGATAAGGGAGGCAATGTCAGAGATGATGTGTGATGGTCTGAGGGTATTATATTGATGATATTCGTGTGATGTTGTGATTTTCTTTGTATATGTCATGTACCTTACATGACTTGCTATGTTGATTTCAATGAGCTACTCAATGTCTTTGATATTACTTGTTGACGTGGGTTGTAATAGTACATTCACACAAGCATACATGTAGCATGCCACTTATACTAATTCAGGAGTATGAGACTTGACATTTATTGATCGTGCTCGTGTATTCTTGTATTATTTTCCTTCATGTTGATATTGAGCATGTGACCATGCCGAGCGGATAATGATATTGATCTTGTGACTATCACGGATAAATTGTGATAATGGTCTTGTGACTATGCCAGGCGAATTATGATTCTGAGCCTGTGATCATGCTGGGCGGATTGAGATATTGGAACGTGAGTTGTGATTAGAAATGTGGGCACAAGGTGCCATGATTTGTGGTTTGAGACTCGTGATTGGTAATTATGAGATGAGGTTTCTCGGAATAATCTCGTTGCGAGACTTGTGTTAGAACGGTTTGATTAATTGGTTGTTATTTATTTTCCTTATTTGGTCAATGGTACTTTTACGGTGTTCTTATTACTTTACTGATTATATGACATGTTGATTGTTGTTTCCATTTACTGATTCCTTTTTTCATTATTAGCTTTATACTTCTATATTGCATAGGTTATTTTGACTAGTAGATATCTCGACTTGTACCTCGTTACTACTCTACCGAGGTTAGTCTTGAAACTTACTAGGTACCGACATGATGTACTCATACTACAATTCTACATAATTTTGTGCAAATCGAGGTATTGGAGATATCAGACTCAGGCAGAGTTAGCTTATTGATCGCGAGGATTCAAGGTAGAGTTGCTCGATCATCGTAGCTCCATGCAGTCCTTTCCTTTCATTGTACTGTCAGCTTGTTACTCGAACAGTATTGTATTTTAATCTTTGAGATCTTTCCATGTATTAAGCTAGAGTTCGTGACTATGTATTACCTAGTCTTGGGAAGGTGTTATGATTATTGCCGCGTAGGCTTATTTCGCTTTTGGGTCGTGACAATAAGATATATAAACCAAGCTCATTAATTTGTATTTTGAAAAGATGCAACATTGACTTGCCAATAGAAGCATTTATCTGATCCCCTACAAGAAATTCTCATTAAATACATACATAGAGAAATAAAGAAATTATACAAAGAATAGAGCAACTAATGCATATTTGCAACTTAACAAACGGAGAAAAAAATGAATTAGTAAAACAATAATAGATTTTTAATACATTTTCATCTTGTAGAATCAATTCAGTCGTGAAAGTAGTGTCTGCATTATAATGATTTGGTACTTCCCACATACCGACAAACCAAACTTTTCTTCCATTGCATGTTCAAAATTATTATATCCTTGACGAAGTCATATGAGTAGCCATATTTTGCAGAAGCCGCATGTTTTCTTGAATTTTTTTATAGCAATAGCAAGATTCAAATTTAAGAAATAAAAGTTATCGTCATGAGTTTTGAGCAGTTCCAGATGGTTACCGACTACAGTGAAACTGGATTTCGTGAGTTTCAGTCGTGATGTTTAGGTTTAGATACCACTATCGTGAATTCATGTTTTAGAGAGAAAATTTAGGGAAAGTGGGATGTAAATCTGCAATTTTTATATAATAATCTAAAATAAGTTTTCTTTTTTAAACATAAAGAGAGAGAGAAAAATGTGTTTTAATAAGACACAAGTAAAATCAATTATTTTCTTTCAAAATAAAAATTGAAAGTATGAATTCACGATCTTCATAATCTTATTTTTTTTAAACCAGTATCCAGCACTTTTTATTGATAACTAAGGAGGGGGGCGTATTGCCAAAAACATCCAGAGTACACCAAAAGGACTCATACATTATGATTACAGATTGTATAACACAATGCTATAACTAATAACAGGTGGGGGTAAGGGGAGGGCTGTCTTCATAAATTAGACCTCCCCTCGGGAATTTTTAAGGAGGATCGTAGTGCCATCTGGAGTGTTTGCCCTTTTTGAATCTAAAGGAGGCCATTTGTAGTTTATCCATTCGCAGGGGTCTTCTTGAATCCTCTGGAAGTTCATCCTCTGTTAGAAACATTTTCTCATTGCCTGATGTTGTTGCTAGCTTTGCAAGAGAGTCGGAAACCGCATTGGCTTCTCTGTAATAGTGTTTTATGTGGAAGCATCTTTCAAGCATTTTCTTTTGCACCTCCTCCACATCTCTTCGAAGTTTCCATGGAGGTTTAGTCAATCCTTGGATCATCTTCACGGCCACCTGTGAGTCCATCTCTAGCGTGAGTTGTGGTGGTTGCTGTTGATAGCACTAATTAATTCCATAGATAGCGGCCTGCAGTTCACAAAGAATGTTAGTTGAGAATTGCACTGGTTTGGAAAAATCCAAAACCAAGTCCCCATTTCCCTTTCTAACAATCCCCCATATTCCTGCCTGCCCGGTAGAGGCTACAAAACTTCCGTCGGTGTTAATCTTCCATGTATCCCCTTGAGGCATTTCCCCACCGCCCCAGCACACTAGTAATCTTGGGTTTATAAGTTTCTGCTAAGTGGAAAATGTTTTGCCAGCTCCAGTTGTGTCTGCTCTGCTATAACATTTAGAAATATTAACCTGCACATTGAAAAGAACATGATTAGCAATCCTAAATACAGTGGTGGATTTGTTATTATATATCTTAGCACATCGTGCTTTCCAGATTTCCCACATGGTGTAACAAGGGGTGACATTGAGTAATAACTTTTGAAGTGCATTCTTTGGTCTCGTTTGCCACCAACAGTCCAATACCCCTTTAACTGTGTTCCCTCCGTGTGCGATGCCCAAAAGGCCCGCGAGGTGGTTCCAAATTTTGGAGGCCATGTAGCTAGTAGTGAAGACATGGTCCACTATTTCAGGCTGAGCGTTTCTGCAGCATGTACAGCTGGAAGTCATTTGAATGCCGAACTTGAGAATAATGTCATCTAGAGGTAGCTTATTCCTGAGAAGTTTCCACATGAAGAAGGAAACCTTGAAAGGGATACTCTTCCCCCAAATATTAGCAGCCATAGGGTCTTTGTCTTGTCTTTGTCTGAGCTTTTCAAAGGCCGAGGAGCATGAGAAATTGCCGGTGTTCTCCAAGGACCAAATACCAATATCTGACTTTTCTTTGTCCCCAATTTATATTCATATAACATCCTGAACAATCGTGTGGGGAAGAAATGTGCTGAGGTTGGGGATATCCCACTGACTGTTGAGGATGTATTCTTTAACCGTGATACTCCCTGGTTTTTTGGCGAGATGAAAACTTCGAGCAATAGGGACTTGACTAGGCCAAGTATCCCACCAAAATAGAATATTACCAGCGTTTATTTCCCATTTGATGTACTGTTCCACTTAGGGTCTGATTTGAAGTAAGTTTCTCCATATATTGGAGTTGCTTGGAGCACTGACTTTGGCCACCATGTTGGTTCTCGGGCAATATTTAGCTTTGATGAACTTAGTCCACAGGTTGTCGATGGTTCTGAGTCTCCACCATCGTTTGGCTGTGAAGGTATTGCAGATATCTTTGAGTCTTTTGAAGTAGAGGCCTCCTTCCTCAGTAGGGTAACACTTTTTTTTCCAAGAGCACCAGTGGTATTTACTCTTCCCCTCGTTCATCCCCCAGAAAAAATTGGAGAAGTACTTCACAATTTGTAATAGTATGGACATAGGGGTTCCATGGCAGCGAATACGTGAAGAGTCTAGGACTGAAGAATGTGCTTAATTATCAGAGCTTTTCCTCCCGCAGTTAACATCTTACTTTTCCAAGCACTTGCTTTGGACACCACTTTAGTAGCTAGGTCCGTGAAGATATTTATTTTTTTCCTTCTTGTGTAGACAGGACAGCCCAAGTAGGTAATGGAAAATTAGATTGCTCATAGACGGTCCATTTTTTAATCCTTCTGTTAATCCTTGGATCAAGATCGTGATGTGTGATGAAGCAGCTTTTTTCTTTGTTCACTTCCTGTCCGGAGGCTTGTTGGTAGCTTTCAATCTTCTTCACTGTTAGCTTGATGGACTGTCTTCCGATGGAGGAGAAAAGTACCACATCATCAACATAACATAGGTGATTGATCTGTGGACCGTTTGCATTCATGTTGAAACCTTTGAAATTGTTGTTGGAGTGTAGATGATTCAGAGACTTTGATAGAGCCTCGGCAGCAAGAATGAAGAGGGCTGGGGAAAGAGGGTCACCTTGCTTTAGACCTCTGAAGAATCTAAAGAATCCACACCTTGTTCCGCTGACTATTATATAATACCAATTATTTGAAATTAACCTGTGAATGAGCTGTATAAAATATTCCTTGAAGCCCATCTTCCTGAGAACTGAAGTGAGGAAGGTCCATGACATTTTGTCATATGCTTTAGACATGTCTAGTTTCATGACCACATTTCCACCCTCCTTCCCTCCCTTGATACCATGAACGATCTCCTGAGCTAGAAGAATATTTTCCGTGATGAGCCTATCTTTCACAAAACTAGTTTGGTTTTCAGAAACAATGCTAGGAAGAATAGGGGCTAATCTCATGGCAATGATCTTAGAAAGAATTTTATTAGTGAAATTGCACAGGCTTATAGGTCTTAGTTGGCTAAATTCACTCGGGGCCTTTACTTTTGGAATGAGAACCAGGAAAGCATGTGTGTAGTATCTAGTAAGATTAGCTCCAGTGAAAAAGGACCTCACAAAGTCTATTAAGTCAACCTTGATCGTCTCCCAAAAAGATTGGAAAAAATGACCATTGAAGCCATCGGGTCCAACTGAACTATTAGGATCCATAGAGAAAATAGCCGATTTAATTTCTTCTTCGGACGAGCATTCCTGAAGCCTCTCATTATGCTGGTCAGTAACTCTTTCATCCAAGTATCTAAGGATACTCATATCGCTCCTAATTTCAGGTTGAGTGAATAAGTTGCTGAAATGGTCAATGGCAGCCAGCGCAATGCTGTTAGAATCCACTTTCCAATTGCCCTCGGAGTCCTTAATTCTGAGAATCTGAGCTCTTCATCTCCTACCCTTAATTATGTTGTAGAAGTATTTTGAGTTGGTGTCTCCCTCCTCCGCCCATTTCACCTTAGCTTTCTGCCTCAATATGGATTCCTGAGTCGTAAGCCATCTTATATAGTCCGCTTGAGCTTTGTGTAGATCCATCCTATTGAGGTCCGAATCATTTGCTTCGTATTCTTCCTCCTTAATTTTGACAATATCCTCCATGTGCTTGACAGTTTCAAAGACATCCTCAATTGTATCTCTCGACCACTTACTAAGAGTGTAAGCAAGGTTCTTGAGTTTGTTCTGGAGTCTCCACATCGGATTTCCTTGAATATCCGCCTCCCATCACTTCTTGACAATGCCATGGTACCCTTCTTGTTCTTCCCAAAAATTTAAGTATCTGAAATACTTAATGAAACTCATCTTGTCCGGAGTGTTTTGAAAGAAAATCATGTTGTGATCCGATCCTGTTTTTGGTAGATGGTCGACTCTAGAGTACGTGATTTGTCAATCCATTCCTGGTTGGTGATAACTCTGTCAAGCCTTTTGCTAATCCTTTTCCTTCTCTTCCTACCATTACACCATGTGAAGTTGTTGCCAGTGAAGTTTGTGTCAAATAAACCGCAATCGTCCATGCAATTAATAAAGTCAATGCTCTTAGAGAGAGTGTGAGGGAGACCTCCCTTCTTTTCATCAGGAGATACAATCACATTGAAGTCCCCTCCTACTGCCCAGGGGCCATCTATTATAGTATGCGATCTCTTTAACTGCCTCCAGAGTATTTTTCTTCTGCTAACATTGGTCTTTCCGTAGACGGCAATGAACCAAAAGTAGTCTGAATGGCCAACTTGGTTAGCCTTGAAAGTCATTTGTTGTTTGTGTTGAGATATGAGGGTGCAGTTGGGAGTGTGATTCCAAAAACACCAGATTTTACTGTTGTTATTAGTCATAGCATTGTCGAAATCAAGTTGCTCTCTAAATTCCTCAATCTGAGAAGGAGCCAAAAAAGATTCTTGTAATGCGATGAAATTGACTTTGTGGAGTCTGACTAGTTTCAATAGCCTGTCGAAGGCTCCTTTGGACCTCATCCCCCTAATATTCCAAATAATGACTTTAAACATTGGATTTTAGGGGTGATGTATTTTTGTCTTGGTGTTTAGCGTGTAGGAGGCCTGCTTGGCTGATCTGCCCTGACTGTTTTCCTCATTTTTTTCTGTTTTCCAGCTTTGTTCCTCTTGGGGATAGGCCCTGTTTAGCAGTTATGTTGTCTAGTTCCTCTGAGATAGGGTCTGGAGGTTCTGATAGAGCTGAAATTTCTCCAACTCGCTTACCAGTGTCCCTTTCTTCAGAAGAGACTTCCTCTATGTTGTCAACTTCCACCAAGGCTCCTTGTATGTTTGAGGAGTTATATTGTACCAGCTTGATAGGACCAAGGTCTACGACCAGTTCACCACTCTTGACTTGTATCTCTTTAACTTTTCGCATTGTTTCATTTCCGTATCTAGTATTTTCATCTCCTTGGTTGATGTTGTTACTAGAGTTAAGGTCAGCCTTTTCTTTCTGCTTAGGAGTCTTTGTTTGATCGGTATCTGCCTTTTCCTTTGGGTTTTGGATAATTTTCTCTGAGGTCCCTTCAATTCTTTTAAGAACCTTGTTGAGATGCACGATCTTCATAATCCAAACACAAAAGAGATGCACGATTTTTGTAGGAGTTTTTTTTTTTTTTCCTTTTTGAAAAAAGTTCTAGTTCGTATTTTATTGGATCATTGACTTAAATTGTAAAGTGACATATTGTGAGGCTGTCACTTGGCATAACGTGGTGGCTTTTTGCCCTCCTTTTAATATTAGATAAATAAGTAAAAATTCCAAATATAAATAATGCGAATTCATATTAATTTGTGTGCCCACATAATAAAAAGAACACGAAAAAGGAAGAAAAAAAAAAAGAAGAACTACTTCCTCTATTCTAAGTAATGTGAGCGATTTCCTTGTTAGTCTATTTAAAAAAAATAATATATTTTTATATTTAGAAATAATTTAATTTTAATTTTTTCATCTATCTTTAATGAGATGATTTATAATCACACAATATTTATGGTTTAATTATTTTAAACTACAAATTTCATTCTTCGTTAAACTGCATTTTTCTTAGTGCATCATCATGTAAAATGAGATATGAGGGAATATCTGCTATCAAGAAGACCTAAAAAGTTCAATGAGTCCTTCTAAATTAAAGACTCAAATACTACAAAGCACGTGTACTCACATGCATGAAACATGGATAAAAAGCATATCACTCTCCAAGTTGTTGAAAATATAAGCGACGACTATAGTCTATACTATGATATATAGTTCATTACACTCGTATGGTCCCAAAAATACTATGACAAAAATATGGAAGATATGCAAATAATCCTGAGTTCTTTCTGTTCTTGGTCTAATATATAATTCAATATGCAATCTAAAATAATTAAGTTAAACAACATAAAGTACACTTTCCTTGTAAGTTGTTTGTTATCTTCTAAATTACTAAATATAATGTCACCTAGTTACCAAGTTATTTTCTCAGAAAATATCCTTTTACTAGATCTTCAGATAATGCGTGCGATAACCCTACCCATGTATGAAAGCATGCACGACAATGAAAGTGAAACAGTATTCTCCTGTACTATAATGAGATTTACGTCCCCCAATCTTGTCAACAATTGATGGTCTCGCACAGGTGTTCTATACAACTAATTAAACTCATTGCAGCCTTGGACATACATATTTTAGTGGGCGTTTGGACATAAGAATTGTAAAATTCCAAAAATAAGTGAAAATGGTATTTGAAAATTAGAGTTGTGTTTGGACATTAATATAATCTTGGGTTGGTTTTGAAGTTTTGTGAGTGATCTGAGTGAAAATTTTGAAAAACAGCTTTTTTGGAGTTTTTAAAATTTTTGAAAATTCATCTTCAAGTGAAAATTAGAATTTTATAGACAAACACTGATTTCAAAAAAAGGTGAAAAGGTTCTTATGTCCAAACGGGCTCTTAATTTTTTCTTGTCTGAAAAAAACATGGCCAGAATTGCTACGTCTTTCGTTTTAATTTATGTGACATAATTTAAATCGGCACAAGTTAAAAAAATAAATGAAGACTTTTGAAATTTGTAGTCTTAAATATATCATAGCGTTACAATTACTATTAAAGTTCCTCGTTAAAGATAAAATGAGAAATGTAAAGTTGATTGTTTTCAAATATAGTATCATTTTTTGAAGGAGTACTTAATTTTTACTTCACCGGTCCCCCACCCAAAAAAAAAAACAAAAAAACAAATTCAGAGCATTCATGTTTGAACAACTAAACTAAAATACTTCCTCAAAACGCTCATGTATCCTTTCACATATTAGTAATACTTCGACCACAGTTTCACTTTGCCACAGCCCACACTAGTGTAATTAAAATGGAATGAACTTTTTCATCTTAAGTTATCTTTTGCCCACAAGTACAAGGTCAATATAATGGGGATGGTCACCACAAAAATATTTCTCATTTCCCCCATCAGTACATATGGTCTAGTTATTTTTCTAGACGCCCTTCTGTTTTCAACCTGCAGCATGATACTTTTCTCATGCTACATATCATCAATATATATATATAATCTACATTTCTACTTTTTGTATCCTCTATTTTCGTAACACTTAGAGGTATTAAACACTCTAAATCTGCTTATAATCTGCAGAAAGAATGTTGGAGTGGTTTATTTCAAACCAAAAAAAGTGTATAAGTAACTATGAAGCCATAATCAGCAAATTATGAAGGTTATTTATCTATAGCCTACATTCCGAAATACGGAGTAATTACTATATATATAGTTTTTTCATGAATTAGAAAAATAAAAGATGATGAACAGGTTACTAAGTTACTCCTACTAACATGTAAATATAAAAGACATCATATCCGTTGCGGATTGGGTTCTAATGGAAAATACTATTGAGGTTATACACTAAGTACATACGTGATTCAGCTCTGAGAAAAAAATCTGGGGCAACAATATTCTAAGAAGAAAATATGACGCCTTCAATTAGAATCAGGAATAAGATGCATGCATTAGGTCAGAAAAAATTGGATAAAAAGGAAGTACACAATGTTTTTCTCACACTACATAAGTAGACATTCATAACAATAATAGAGAACACTTTGATGTATGTTGAGTGAATGCTCTTAAATGTTGTTTAATTGTTATCTTCATGACACATTATGTTTTACTTAATAGGACCGCCCGCAGGCAATCGCATTTAATCAAACCTGATCAAATCAAAAGTCATATATAGTACTATCTCTTAAGTATTACATACAAGTGATCACATCTCCCATATGCAAAAGAGCATTCAAAAATTAAAATAAAAGGTATTGCCATGTATGCTGTATGAATACTTATGCATTGCTGGTACATGATAGTGAAAGAAAGGGTAAATATAAGATGATTTACGTTGCACATTTTCAAAACAAAGAAGTAACCTCTTTCCTTTTATTACTATGTTAAAAACCTTATTAAAAAAAATTACATATTTCTGTATTCAAAAACTTCTTAACTTTAAATATTATGACAAGTTTTAGACCACTAGTTCTAAAGATATACGTGGCAAAGGCCTTTATTTCTTTCTAAAACTCTTTATGTCCAATCAAAACTCTTCATATCTAGTTAAGCATCGCCATATAAAATTACAAAAAAAACACTGTTCATGTAAACAATTCACCTCTGCATCCGAATTTCTACTAAAAACCAGACATCATGCTCTCATTTTTCTCCCGTTAATTTTTCCTATCTCGTGCTCCTATTCTTCCTGGAATCTCTTAGAATCATCAACGTGTGTCATTGTTCTAAACTACTACTATATAGTATTACGTTACAAAGATTGGGGGATGTAGTGCTTTGGTTATAGATTCACATAAACTCGGTAATTGTTTAAAATTCAATACATGTGCTAACATAATAGAATATGAACCCAGTAAATCAAATAGTTTGTGTTGAATATGAACACGAACCCATATCATTCAAATTCTGGAGCCGCCTCTAACTACAAGTAACATAGCTGTGTCAGTAAAAAAAGTTATCAAGGAGATCTGGGAGGCGGAAAGAATTGCGTACCAGCTGACATGAAAGTACTAAGCGGAGCTGGAAATAAAAAAGGGTCAAGAAAATTTGAGGCTTCCGCTGCCGCTGCAGCACCGCCGCTTGCGATGATGGCGGTGGCAGCGGAGTTATGGTGGTGTGGAACACCAGCACTACCACTTCCACCACCAGAAGAAGTATCACCGGCTGCAGCCATATTATTGTACTCACTTTCAGGACCTTGATCATATAGAATTCCTTTGAACACGTGGCCCCCAATATTCACAGCGGCCTGATATGCCAACTGATCCTCAGCGTCCTCAATTGAGCTCATTTGGATGCACTGAAATACGGCAGCTGAACTTACTTTTGCTGGAAATTTTCCCATTTCTAACCCTATATATAAACATCAACACGCTACATTTAGATAAGCAATAAAAGATTATGTTCCATGTAAAAAATATTTACAATTGAAAAAATCATCACAAAGTAAATTTTTATCGCCGGCATTAATTAATAGTAACTTGATAAAAATAGTACAACCTGCATGTACAATTTATACAAGGGAATTTAAAAGTATCACACCTAACATTTTGAACTTGTAACCAAAAATAATTTTTGAACCCTCTTTTCCCACTGCACTAACAATTTTCCATACAACAGCTTAAACATAACAAAAACAAATAGCTTCTGACCATTTATACGGTATGATTTTCAACGATGGGGTTTCCTTTCTTCAAGTTAGCTCTGCCACTAACCGTAACATACTAGTATTAGTGTAAATAATGAAGTGTAATATTAATCAACAATTGATCGATACAGCGAATCATCATACATATATAAATTGGAGGACTCGAGATAAATTTGTGTAGGTCTAGAGAATAGAGAATGTGCATATACAGATGCCAATGCAACGAGAGAGAAATGGGGAGAGAGGAGATAATAGCTTATTCTTTGTGAATCTTTTGTGATGAGAAAAGCTGATGGTTTTACTACTGCTACAGTAGTAGCGTTTCTCTTGAACTATCATCAAACGCTATGGTTATGGGCTTCTCTTTCTCTAGACCAACTTTTTATAAAACTCTTTTAGGCAGCAACCTTAGCTCCTTTACATGATGAATCTCGAGACTCTATGTTTTTCTTGTGTACAAACAATGGAAGAAATATACTCCCTCAATTCAAATTCATAGGAACGTGTTTGACTAGAAACTAAATTTATGAAACAAAAAAAAAAAAACTAAAACTAAAATATATTACAGATATTCTTGTGATATAAATCATCTCGTAAAAACTTAGAAATATAATATTTAAAATTTGAAAAAGAGGGAAAGGAACTTTACCATTATTATTCGAAGGCAAACGAGTAGAAACAAGAGAAGAAGCACTTGGATCCTCTCTTTGCCTTTTGGGCTTATTATTATTTTGATCTATGTGTAACTGATCATGTTGTTCCTGCTGCTGCTGCTGCAAAGCAGAAAGTTGTTGTTGCCTTTCTCTCCGTTTAGCGGCTGGAACCCAAGTGCTTTTGACATGAGTTTGGCACTGAAACCCTCTACTCTTGCAGCAAGTCCTACATCTCATATGTTGACAATCTTTCTTAGCTTGGTTCCCACAATCTTGGCAGCTAATTCCTCCTCCTTCACTCCTCATCATCACAAACCCCGATCTTGATGCCTCATGATCACCTGCGAAAAAACGGGTGTCGCCTCTGAGAAATGGATTCAACTGAATCTAATATTTTTGATACACCATGTAATACTTAATTTTTACATAGAGCAAGTCAGAGCTAAATTTTTTCATTAAGGAGTATAAAAATAAAAAAAAGTAAACACATAGAATTCAACATATATATAACTAAAAAAAATAAAAATTAATCTATCTATATTGTGTAATTTTAATTTCCAGTAACCAGAAGAGTAGCAAGATATATATGTAAAAAATATCAGTAAAATGTCATAATTAAAAAAACCTAAAAATTTTAACCTCAAAATTGGTAAACTGCAATGATTCTGTAATGATAGCACAAATTTTGAACCCATCAAATTTAACTTATAGATCTGCCTCTACGAGCGATATATGAATAATATAAGTTCAACTAATATTAAATTTGAAAAAGAATTTTTAAAGTATGGGTACTTTACAAATAGAATATTGGGTCAAGTTCGCTTGTGATCACCTGCAAATATGTCAAAGCCACTTTGGTTGGGCCCTACACCTAATCCAACAGCAGTGGAATAAAGATCTTGCAAAGGATAAATTGGGTGACGAAACTGTTGTTGTTGTTGTTGTTGCTCAGGAGTTGTACTTTGCCATAGCTCGAAGCCTTTGTAAGTGGGCATTTCTTGATTATGATCATTATTTCTGTACAAGAACCAACTCTCTCCGCTGATTTCTGTGGCTAGTGGGTTAACGGTACGGTGGTGACTGCTACTAATTTCTTGCTGTTGATCTTGGCTGCTACTTCCTCTTCCGCCTAGTGAAAACAAATTAGCCATTTTAATATGCCGCCTTTAATCCTTTTTCCTCGTAGTTCAGTTGCGACTCATGACAATCCATAGCAGAAATGTCCGATCACTGTCCTTGATTATAACCCAATAATGATGTTTGTACCCCTTAGATTTCTGTGGGGTTTTCTTCATTATATTAGAAAATGTCTTTACAAAACTAGAAACGAAAAAGTACAGTTAGTTGTTGTCTGCACTACTACATATGAGCGTGTGAAAGTGATGAATAAATTTAGAGGCTGGAATATAAAAGGGAGGAGCATTTAGTAGCTGCAACTTTTGTGAAGATAAACCGAAGAGGAAGTGAAGAAGGGACCTTTATTTTCCTTCTGTTTCGGCTTGTGTTGGAAACATTAAAATAAAGATAGAATTATATTACAGCTCTGCAAACGCCGCCATGGCCCGAAAAAAAAAGAACATCATAAGTCTTCTCTCTCTACTACTACTATGGTGACACTAACTCAAGTCTTACATGCAATAATTAATGCAAAAAATTATAAATTAATAATGTAAGAATTAGCCATACAAAAAATATAATGTAAAAATTAGTAATGCAATAATTATAGAGTGTGAATTATTTTTTGTTTGATATTTTTAAGGTAAACAAAGAAATAAATTTAAAGAATGCGAGAGCATTTTTGTTATTTTTTTCTTTTATGCATATATTTCTAATTCGATACTCTTATTTCACATAAGGTATTATTTTCAGCGGGAAAGAAAAGGCATAGCCAAATTGTTTTATATAGTTATACAGAAGAGTTGGATGTGGTGATTAAATCACCTTTGACCAACCAAACGGGCCCTAAGTACTAAGCCGACTTAATCAAAATTCTGTATAGCCTATCAGCTTTGTCTAAGTTATATGCACTTGCCATGAAAAAAGAAAAATAATTACTACCACAATCAGAGCGAGCATTTGTTTGGAACCACTGAAAAGCTGAGCTTCTAATGGCTGTTGTTCCTTATTTATATTTTACTTTTCCTTTTATCTGTTAAAAAAATAAGTATAATTTTACTATATTTTTATTTGCTAAGTTGTTAATAACTAACTCTCTATTTTACCCTTAATTACACAAGATTAAAAAAAATATTTGGTTTGTTATACACAAATCATTAATTTTTAACTTCACGAGATTCAAACCACTCTCACCGACAATCTAAGAGCCGGTTGGAACACTATTAGAAAACGGTCTAAAATCGTCCGAAAATACTGACTGAAATCGGTTGGAAAACTGAAAAAATCGACTGATGTCCGACCGACTTTAATTCGTCGAAATTAGGCTGGTCGGTAATAAATAGCAACTGAAGTCAATCGCAATTTCCGACCGATTTCGGTCGGTCAATAAAATTTCACAAGCGACTAAAAAAGAAAAAATTTGCTGAAAAATCAATCAAAGTCAGTCAGTATTTTAATTATGCAATTAAAAAATGTACCGTCTAGGAATTGAATCAGGGTCTGAACTATGGCAGGACACTATTCTATCATTAGGTCATTGGTACATTTTGGTTTAAGACTATCGTTTTATTTTATTCGAACTCTTTAATTGCATTTTCACACGAAAATAACCGACCGATTTCAGTCGGTTTTATTAAAATATAAAATTACCGACTGAATCGGCCGGTTTTTAAAATGACCGATTGAAATAACCGATCGATTTCGGTTGATTTTTTGAATATTAATTTTAGTTTATTTTATATGAAAAACCAATCAAAGTTGATCGGTTTCTTAAAAAATAAATTTTGTGGGATGCCAAAATAGTTTCCCGCATTTTTGTGTCAAAAAAGTTGACCGAAGTTGGTCGTTTCGTATAAAAATTGGAAAAAAAATATATTTTAAAATACCGACCGACTTCAATTGACTTTTTTAACCAACTGAAGTCGATCGGTTTGCCCCGGTTGATTTTGGTCGAATTTCTAGTAGTGATGCAAGCTGTCAAAAACTAACTATATTTTAAAAAAATATTTTTGCAAAATATCAGTTTGTGTTTGTTTAATTCATTTGAGTAATGTTTTTGTAAGCAATTTATGTTCGGCCAATCTTTCCAAAAAGTACTTTTGAATATCAAATTATAAGAAGGAATAAAGATTCAATTTATAATTAGTATTATTTAAAAAGAGATATGCATTTAAATATTTATTATAAAGGAATTCAACTAAAATATAAAACATAAAGTACAATATAAATTTGAGATGATAATTAATATAAGATAAAACTATTTCAAAACAATAATTTTGGATACTTGGTACAGTATCACTTATTATTTATATGATGATTTAAATATATGAAAATACATCAATCAATATAAATTAAAAATTTGCTCTTATAAATCTCTATATAAAAGAAGAGATCTATTTATAATAGAGAGAATATTCCAAAAGAGGAATTGGAAAAAGAGAATAAAAATAATGGAAATAAAAAATAGAAGAAAGGTATAGTAAAAAGAAGAAGAAAAATTTAAGTTAATAAGAGATAATTTGAAATATATGAATTTATTGCAAGGATAATTTTATTTTGAATAAATTAATTTTCTATTTTTTGGAAGAAGTTAGAATTTATAACTTTTCCCCAATAGTTTTAATTGCTATTCTCCAAGAAGTTTGGCCAAACATACTCTAAAGCAGGTCTGTTTACGTTCCGCAGTTTGCTCTCCCTCCCAATTTGCAGAGTTTTTCACACCATCAAAATAACTTTAAAAAAATAGTTAACTATTAATCCTAATCTGATAACTTAAGATTCAGGGAGTAGCTGATTAAAATACAGAATTGAGACTTTAAAATTTTATACATATAAGTTAATTTTTCTTTTTAGTCTACAATATCTAGCTTCGATTTTGGAGTATAAGATTACTATTTACCTTTCTTTTTTTATTTGTAAATTGGTTGAAAGGAATATGAAGAGTTGACTTTGCTATAACGGGAGCTTAGTTTTTTGCCATGTTGTCCTCCTATCGCCTAATAATTGTTTGCAATTTTTTATGCCACCCTAGTTAGGGTGGGCATAGTTTAGGTAAACCCGAAATTTCAACCGGAATTCGAATTGTTTGAATTTTTGGTTTGAATTTTCGGATTATGAATTGGATCTCGAATTTAATTTTTAAATTTTTTGAATTTCGAATTGGATCTATTAAATTTGGTACTTCAGATTTGTGGATATCTGAAAATCCAAAATTTTTACATTTTTAATTTAGTCCATTATTCATATGTCAATAGTAATATGTCCACTATCCTAACCATTAGACATAATCTCATATATTAAATACTAATTACTAAGTTACTATCAAAATCATTTCTATTCGGGCATGATTTTACTATTGGTACTTCTTATTGGCCTTACTAGTGTCTTTGTTGTATTTCCTTGATGATGCAGTAATTGAATACTTTATTTCGATGATTACGATAAAAATAAATAACTTTTTAGGCAATTTAACATGAACCGTTCTTTTGAATGTTCATTATCGTAGAAGAAACATCTCAACTAATAAGCTCAAAACTGAAAATCCAAAATATTCAAACCGATTACCGAATTCATACTTACAATTCAATCTAATCCGAGTTTATTTATATCGGTTTGGATTGTCATTTCTTCAATCTGAAAATAAAAAATTCAAACCGAATTTTTTTTATATCCAATTTGAATTGCTCAACCCTTATACCCAACTTATACGCGGAGAGCGCGACAGCTGAAAATCACTTATACCTTCTTGTTATAATGTTAAATTTCCTCAGTTTCATATATATAGCATTGTTTAATCGGGTATAAGTTTTAAGAAAGAAAGACCTTTCTTCGTACTAAAAATATAATTAGAACATTGATCTTAAACATGTCATAATATGTAGATAAAATAATAAAATTTTAAAGTTAAAGAATCTCCAACATAAACATATATATGTTTAACCAACTAAAAATTTTCGGGATATATATAAGAGATATATCTAACTACAGATAAGAAAAGAAGCGGTACCAATTCCAAATGACTTTGCAATTATAGCGGAAAAAAGATTGAGAGAATGAGATGGATGTTTGGGAAGTACTAAAGTCCATATTCCACTAAACCTTTTTCGTGGTCAAATAATTTTTTTATTTAATCAAGTACAATAATATACACTCTAAACTTATCAAATTAGAATAATTATGAACATACTAAATTTAAGTTATATATAGTGACAATATATGTGTATAGTTTAACTTATTATAACAACTTAATTACAATTTAGGTTATCAATTAATGCTTAACATAAAGATTTACATGCAAACAAAATAAGTGATAGTAAAACTTAGAAGGATTTGATAGGCTTCAGACAACTGAACGTTCAAGATTTATTGTTTACCAATTACCAGTAGTCCAGTACTGGTCTAAAAATGGAAAAGTAATAAAGTCGTGTGATATTCTATTTTTTCCACTCTTTTCGATAACATAAAATACTACTACTCAGGGTTAATATCACATTTGGATATGACAGACTCATTAGCTCTCAGTTAACTACTCTAGTTTATTCTGTGTGTTTCAGAAACTGGTTAATGAGTAAGCTCAAACTTTAATGCGACATGCATCCAACCTTCTCTTTTTGGGAACTTTCAGTCATATGCAAATATGACTACAAAATAAATCAATAGGAAGTGCAAAACAAAAACCTTTTTGTAGACGAAGAATGACATTGTTTTCTTATCATTCTATTTTTAAAATATTTTATAGTTAAAAATAATTAACTTGAACTTCTCTTCTTTTTTTTTAATAATAAACTTTTATGACCATGAAAATATTATGAAATGTTTAAAATTGCAAAAATTGAAATGAAATATTTAAGACCACAATTCTTAAGTCTTTTTTTGTTGGGATTGAAGGTTAGTGAATGGGAAATGGACGGAAAAATATGAAGGAAAAGTGAGCTCCCTTGTGTTTTGAAAAGAGCAATTGTCCTTTGTTGGTGGTGGAAAGAAAAAGGAATGTGCTTATATTGAGAAAGCACTTCCCTTGGTGTTAAATGGGTTGGAAAGAAGATAAGGCTCGCGTCGTCGCTCGGATTAGGATTAGGATTTGGATTTGGATTTGGATTTCTTTCAATTATTTAATTAACTAATTTAATTAATTATTGAAAAGTCAACCCGGAATAACCAGGACCCGCTCGCGATGCGACCCGATCCGTTTCTTTCCCAGAATATTTTGAAATCAGTGCCAGAAAATGCTATAATTATACCTTGATCCCAAAAATTTTCTGAACTTCTTCTCCTTCTTCTGCACTAATAATTCAGTGTGATTCACAACCATTAAATGGTTCACTATTCACCGACATTTTTGGTATCGATATTTTGGTGAGTTAAATCGTTCTATCCAAGGAGGATAATATTTCAACACTTCGGGTACTTGAGGGAAATAATTTCCTACGGACACGTTGTGCATTCAGTGGGCTCGATTTATTCCGAAAATTATTTTCTGATTCTGGTTTCTGACAATCTCTAGTTTCTACCTTATTTCTATTTTTTCTTATTTTTATTTTGTGTTATAGAAATTTACTGTTTGTAATATTATATTATAGTAATACAGATTAATAACATTTTTTTCTTTTGAATTTCATGTCCATAGTTCTCTGTCCACAGGGGCGAAGCTACATCTGTTATAGGGTGGTCAATTCACTTGATCACCCTCCGTCGAGAAACTACACTTTATATATAGGTAAAGTATTATATTTTTGCGGTATATAATATATACTGGGCACTTTTTGTCGAGGAATTTGTTTCACTTTTTTTATGTTTGAACACTCTTGAGAAAAATTTTGGCTTCGACACTACCTGTCCAGTCAAACTATGCCGTATAAATTAAAATCGTAGGAAATATAATAGGATTATGCTAATAAAAAATAGAAAATAGGAAACGATTCAATTGAGGATCAAGCTGGTAACATGAGTGGATTATCTGCTAGGACCCCGCTGAAGTAATATATATCGTTCAATTACTTAAATTACAGTCACACTCGAATTATAGTGCTGCCACACCTAACACTATAGCAGTAGCTTCTACTAATTGTAGGCATAATTTAACAAGTAGTACAATATTTATTTTTCTTTCAAGCAAGTAATAACACTAACAAATGCAGCAGCCGCAATCTTAATTTCAACTGTACCATATATATGAATGGTACAACACCAGCTAACCATTTTGGCATTAATTACATAATTTGTTTCTTCACATCTTCTTGTCCGCTTTATTAACTGGCCTACCTAAATACAACAGCGGATAATTATTTTGAGCCTATAAACTAGGAAAAATTGCCTAAAACTAAAATAAAGACCTAGCAATTAACTCAAATAAAATTGTGTAAAGCTTACTAGGATCCTACGGTATGATGTATAAGCAAAATAATGATTGTATATATAATTTGGTGTAAGGGTCTCCAAGTCACTTAAATTTGTATCCATTTATCAACCTAGCACATAAACTTTGAGTTTTTCTATTTGAACTCCAACTCAACTATTTGTGCATTAATAGACACCTTTGACCGTTGACTATGCTTATATGGCAATATCCTGTGTCATATGGCAATGTTGTGTGTAGTTCACACAAATTAGACGCGCGAATTCAATTTGTTTGTGTAAAAAAAATACTAAAATTTAAAAAGAAATTAAAGTTGAAAGAAAAAGAAAAATCATATGTAAGTTCCGATGTCCGATTCTTCCTTTCGGTGTTCTTCCCATCCCCCACCTCTCATTCCCACTTTCTATTCTTCTTTTCCAGAATTCCCATCCCCCCTTCTCCCTCCGGTTTTCTAATCTTCTTCTCCCTAATTAATTCTCTTCCAACTTTCTTGTTCTTTCCCCCTTTTCTCTCCCCCCTCTTTTCTTCGCAATAAGTCAAGATTGAGATTATTCTTCACCAAATACGATGCAAATAACTAATTAACTTACTCTTAAATCACCTTCTAATTTGAAGAAAGAATAAATGTGCCAACAATCAGAGTATAGATGTGTATACGGTCGAAATCAGGAAGGCCGATTTTGTAGGCTCGAGATGTTTCCTCGAGAGCAAAAGTTCAGAAGAGGTCAAGCTCGGGTTCGAAGGTGGAATAAGAGGTTCGAGGGCCTGGGTGCTCGTTGAGCATTGAAGCCAGGTATGACTGATGCCAAATAATGGCGTTATGAGTTTGTTATGGAAATGACAAGATTCTCGTCACGTCCCCAAAGATCATGGTGCAAATTCCGGGATAAATTTATACGAATTAGTACAAATCCGTACTAGGTTGTTATACAGCTATATCAATAAAATTCTTTACTGTAAATAGAAGTGTACCTTATTTAGGATTTTCCCTCCTATATAATGGAGACCCTAATCATTTGTAATCTCATCCAATCATTGGCAAGGAATATACTATCCTACTTTCTCGTTCATTGTTCTTCAGAATCATTCTCTAGCTTTATTACTCTCACTTTACTGTTCTTACTTTACCATCTCTAACCCACCTCGAGATCACCAAGCTCGAGGTCCATATCATTCAAGCAATACTGGTTTGGCTCATCGATTCTATTCATTTATACTCTATATTACTTGTCTACTAATTAATATTGGACTAGATCATATATCTTTAAAACCACAAATCGAATTTAATTGTTACTCAAATTTTTGAGTTACACAGTTTGGCACCCATCGTGGGGCTAAAAATAATAGTGATTATTTCAGTGTTAATTTTCTGATAACACACGTTATTCTTCACACTTTTTCTTGTCAAAGATTCTTTGATTTCAAGCTAAAACATGTCCAACTCAGCAAACACACTAGTGCATGGAAATGACGGCCTCGGATTCTACGGGGGAAATGAAAATGCAACAGCTTCAAGAGACGATGTTCCACCGCTCAACCCTGGGGTAGCACCAGTTCCTAGCCTAATTGATGTTGGTTCACACATTGCTATAAACGTCGACTTGAGCACGGATGTCGGAGGAAGCGTGCGTGGAGAAGTTCAACCCAATGGACTAAGAACACATGGTAGAGGAGACGGGGAAGTCAGCCTCCAAGTGATTTTCGAAATGTTGCAAGTGCAACAGATTGCTATCGCTCAGTTGCAAAGCCAGCAAAAGACTCCGAGGGTGGTGGGACCAGAAACTACTCATCGTGTTAAACTAATCCCGGAGAGGTCGAGAAACAACGAATCAGGAGCTGACTCCACCATCATGAGAATGCTCGAAGAACTCACAAAGAGGATCGAGTCGGGAGAGAAAAGGATCGAGGACAACGATAAAAAGGTGAAAATGTACAACTCAAGGGTCGACCAAATACCGGGAGCACCTCCGATTTTGAAAGGACTGGATTCTAAAAACTTTGTGCAAAAACCTTTTCCCCCGAGTGCGGCCCCGAAGCCTATTCCGAATAAGGTTCGCATGTCGTACATACCCAAATACAACGGGACCACTGATCCTTACGAGCACATCACTACATATACTTGTGGTATAAACATAAACGATTTGGAGGATGACGAGATCGAGTCTATCCTACTGAAGAAATTTGGGGAGAATTTGTCCAAAGGCCATTGATTTGTTTGATGTTGGCAGATTTGTTTGTAAAGGCACATGCTGGTGCTATAAAGGTTGAGGCAAGAAAGTCAGACGTATTCAAAATTAAACAAAGGGACAACGAGATGTTAAGGGAGTTTGTATCCCGGTTCTAGTTGGAATTAATGGAGTTTCCACCAGTCTTCGATGACTGGGCTATTCAAGCTTTCACTCAGGGGCTAAACGAGCGGAGCTCGATAGCATCGAGGCAGTTGAAGAAAAACTTGATCGAGTATACCGACGTGACTTGGTCGGATGTGCATAACATATATCAGTCGAAGATTAGGGTCGAAGATGATCAATTGAGAGCCCCCTCGGGCTCGATTTATCCAAGCAAATTAGCAGCAAAAGAATCGAGAGATACAGACAGGGAACCGAGGCCGAGAAAGGAGAGATATCAGCCACATGCCGAAGAGCGAAGGAACATCTCGAGGCGCAACATACCTCGGAATGATCAAAGAGTTGATCGAGGATAGAATTCTCGGGGACTCATAAGCAAGACCGGGTTCGATAGGCATTCAGGACCGGCGGAGGCACCTCGATTGTCAGAATATAATTTTAGCATCGATGCCTCGGGTATCGTCTCAGCTATTGAAAAAATTAGAGACACCAGATGGCCTAAACCCATACAAATTAAAACTTCTCAGAGGAATACCAACTTGATGTGAAAGTATCACGGTACACATGGGCACAGAACCAAGGATTGCAGGAAACTGAGAGAGGAAGTAGCCCGATTGTTCAATGAGGGACATCTTCGATAATTTCTTAGCGATAGGGCCAAGAACCATTTCAGAGAAAGAGATGCCAACAGGAAGAATGAACTGGAGGAACCTCAACATGTTATTCACATGATCATCCGCGGAGTCGACGTCCCACAGGGACCCATATTAAACGTACCAAAGTATCAATCACAAGGGAGAAGCGGACTCGGGATTACATGCCCGAGGACACCCTCGCATTCAATGAGGAAGACATTGAGGGCTTATCTCAGTCGCACAACAATGCACTGGTAATTCCTATTCTTTTAAATAAATTTCAAGTTAAACGTGTTCTTGTGGATCCAGGTAGCTCGACAAATATAATCAGGTCGAGGGTCGTGGAGCGGCTCGGGCTGCTTGACCAAATCATACCAGCATCTCAAGTCTTGAATGGCTTCAACATGGCAAGTGAAACAACGAAGAGGAAATCATCCTCCCAGTAAATGTGGCTGGAACCATACAAGACACGAAGTTTCATGTCATCGAAGGTGACATGAGGTATAATGCTTTTCTTGGAAGGTAGTGGATCCACAGCATGAGGGCAATACCATCTACCCTTCATCAAATGATGAAGTTCCCAACAAAAGATGGCATGAAACGGTATATGGGGAGCAACACGCAGCTAAGGAGATGTTTGCAGTCCATGACTTGGCACCAGTATCGACGCCCTCTACATCGGTAAAGTCGAGCGTCAAGGAAAAACATGTAGCCAAATAGAAATCACAGTCTATATCCTCGGTTGAACCCAAGGAACAGGCGGTCGAGGACGAAGAAGAAGATTTCCTTACCCCTCGAGCTTTCGTCGCCCCCGAGGAGTCAGATGCGACGAAGTCCACGGTCGAGGAACTTGAGCAGCTGACACTGATCGAGTATTTGTCGGAACGAAAGGTATACCTGGGGACGGGATTAACCCCCGAACTCAGGAAAAAACTCATTCAATTCCTTATAGATAACATTGATTTCTTTGATTGGTTCCACTTATATATGACAGGGATCCCACCAGAGATAACCACCCATCGACTAAGTGTCTATCCCGGATTTAAACCGGTGAAACAAAAGAGGAGGCCTCAGTCTGAGGTAAAGCACACATTCATCATGGACGGGGTAACCAAACTTCTTAAGATAGGGTCCATTAGGGAAGTAAAATATCCGAGTGGCTAGCTAATGTAGTAGTAGTCCCTAAAAAGGTAAACAAACTTAGAATGTGTGTAGACTACAAAGATTTGAACAAGGCATGCCCTAAAGACTCTTTCCCATTGCCCAATATCGATTGTTTGATCGATGCTATGGCCGACCACAAGATCCTTACTTTTCTCGATGCCTACTTTGGGTACAATCAAATTCAAATGAACCTGGAGGACCAGGAAAAGACTTCATTTATACCAAAGTACGGTACATATTGTTATAATGTAATGCCCTTTGGGGCTAAAAAATGCAGGGGCTACATACCAACGCCTAGATAATAAAATGTTCGAACATCAGATAGGCAAATTTATGGAGGTTTATATTGATGACATGCTAGTTAAGTCCCTGCCCGTAGAGGACCATTTGACTCATTTGTAGGCAACGTTTGAGATCTTAAGAAAATACAACATGAAACTCAACCCCGAGAAATGCGCTTTTGGAGTTGGCTCGGGAAAGTTCTTAGGTTTCATGGTGTCGAACAGGGGGATCGATATCAACCCCGACAAAATCAAAGCCATCGAGGAAATCACCATCGTAAATAATGTGAAAGTCGTACAACGGCTAACCGGACGGATAGCTTCCCTAGGCTGGTTTATCTCGAGATCATCGGATCGGAGTCATAATTTCTTTTCCCTACTCAAGAGGAAGAGCGATTTCACATGGACTCTGGAGTGTCAACGAGCCTTATAAGAGTTAAAACGGTACCTCTTGAGCCCACCCTTGCTTCATACTCCGAAGGAGGATGAAAAATTGTACTTGTATTTAGCCGTGTCCGAGGTAGCGGTAAGTGGAGTGCTGGTTCAAGAAGAAAAAGGTACACAATTTCCAGCGTATTATGTAAGTCGGAACCTAGGAGAAGCTGAAACCAGGTACCCGCATTTAGAAAAGTTAGCACTTGCACTAATAAGCGCATCTAGGAAATTAAAACAATATTTTCAATGTCACCCTATATATGTATTGACTAGATACCCACTTCAAAATATCTTTCATAAGCCAAAATTATCGGGCCGATTGGCCAAATGGGCCATCAAACTTGGAAGGTATGATATCGAATATCAACCCCGAATGGCTATCAAGTCTCAAATTTTGGCAGACTTCATGCATGATTTTACGCCTGCCCTCATACCCGAAGTAGAAAAGGAACTCTTGCTAAAAATGGGTACATCTACGGGGGTATGGACCCTCTTCACAGACGGTGCCTCGAATGTGAAAGGGTCCGAGCTCGATATTGTTTAAAAACTGACTACGGGCAATATCATAAGACAATCTATCAAAACTTCTAAATTGACTAACAATGAGGCCGAGTATGAGGCCATGATTGCAGGTCTCGAACTGGTCAAGGGCCTGGGAGCAGAGGTCATGGAGGCCAAGTGTGACTCTCTTTTGGTAGTAAACCAAGTAAAAGGAAGCTTCGAAGTTTGAGAAGATAGAATGCAAAGGTACTTAGACAAACTTCAAGTGACATTGCATCGCTTCAAGGAATGGACAGTGGACCATGTACCTCGAAAATAGAACAACGAGGCCGATGCACTTGCGAATTTGGGGTCATCAGTTGAAGAATATGATATCATCCCGGGGACTGTCGTCCAATTGTCGAGGTCGGTGGTCGAAGAAGGCCATGCAGAAATTAATGTAACAAGTTTGAAGTGGGATTGGAGGAATAAGTACGTCGAATACTTGAAGCACAGGAAGCTCCCCTCGGACCCAAAAGAGTCGAGATCCCTACGAGCCAAAGCAGCTCGATTCTAGCTTGATGAAAATGGAACATTATACAGAAGAACCTTCGGCGGACCACTGGCGGTGTGCTTGGGACCGGGAGACACCGATTATATACTACGAGAAATCCACAAAGGCACTTGTGGGAACCACTCTGGTGCCGACCTTTGGTTTGCAAGGTGATTAGAACAAGATAATACTGGGATAGCATGGAAAAAGATACTAAGGAGTTCGTTCAAAGGTGTGATAAATGCCAAAGGTTTGCACCGATGATCCATCAACCCGGTGAACAATGCCATTCAATCCTATCCCCATGGCCATTCATGAAATGGGGGATGGACATCGCCCGGCCCCCTATCAACGACACCAGGTAAAGCTAAATTTATTTTGTTTATGACTAACTATTTTTTAAAATAGCTAAAAGTGCAGGCCTTCGAGAAAATAAGAGAAAAAGAAGTCACTGACTTCATAAGGGACCACATTGTGTGTCGGTTCGGGATACCCGCCGAAATAGTATGTGACAATGGAAAGCAGTTCATCGTCAGAAAAGTGACAAATTTCTTTGAAGACCAGAAAATCAAAAGGATTTTATCAACGCCCTATCACCCAAGGGAAAATGGCCAGGCCGAGTCCACAAACAAAACTATCATTCAAAACTTTAAGAAGAGGTTGAATGATGCTAAAGGGAAATGGAGAGAAGTATTTCCCGAGGTGCTATGGGCATATCGGACAACGTCGACGTCGATCACGGGGAAAAGCCCATTTTATTTGGTGTATGGGTCCAAAGCGTTGATTCCGGTCGAGGTCGGGGAACCTAGCATCAGGTTTCAGCATACTACCGAGGATTCGAACCACAAGGCTATGAACACTTGTCTCGAGCTATTAGATGAAAAACGTGAAGCTGCACTAGTTCGAATGGTCGCGCAAAATCAAAGGATTGAGAGGTATTACAACAGAAGGGTGAACCTTCGCCATTTTGGAGTCGGGGACTTAGTTCTAAGGAAATTCACCCTCAATACTCGAGACCCAAATGAAGAGAAACTAGGCCCCAATTGGGAAGGACCGTACCATGTCCTCGGAGTTGTAGGGAAAGGATCCTACAAACTTAGCACAATGGAAGGCGAGCAACTACCAAACAATCGGAACATATCACTGCTCAAACGATATTATTGCTAAGGTATGACCTTCTCCCTTTTTTCATTTATATTTAAGACTAACTCCTTGCAGGTGTTCGATTGGAGACATCGAAGCATCCTTCAGCTCGAAGACCTTAGGTTTTAAAGTATGCGTTGCACTCTTTTTCTCTTAGATCGGGTTTTATCCCAAATGGGTTTTTCCGGCAAGGTTTTTAACGAGGCAACATTTATATGAAACCTAAGGGGAATTAAACAAAGTATTCAAGGCTTATTTTCAACCAACCTCGAATACTGGAGGGGCATCACCCTCAGAGGTTGTATTTTCGAAGAAAATAATTCACGTCAAAGAGGGCCTCAATAAGAACTTTGTAATGAGCCAAACGACCAAATGAACCATGTCCATGTAGAATAATCGATCCCCCAACGGCAAAACATGTACGCATGTATCAATTATTCAAAGGCGCATTCTTGATGTATCAAAACACTTTGTGTTTCAAATAAATCTACTATTATGCGAGTTTCACACTTATAATTCTATGAGAAACGTCTCAAGGGCCAGAATGCAAGTGCACCCCGAATACTCAGGGACTGTAATCGACAGTCAACACATCGAAAACTCGAAATACCTCTAAGAGGCACCCCCACATCGAATCATCGAAAACTCAAAAACAAGTTTGAAAGGTTATCGGGAAACAAGTCCAAGAGACATGCCCAATGTCTATGGCCACATTATAGGCTTCGGCCATATTAAAGACTACAGTCATATGAAAAGGCTACGGCCGAAATAACGCGGCTCGGAGACGTCTGACTTCCACCATAAAACTAAAGGCCTTCAAACACTTCAAAAAACCGGTTAAATCATGCTACCCTCGGCAAAATCAAATGATAAAGGGCTTTGATAAAACCAGCCCTCGAATAATTCAAAAGCTTCGATAATATCATCTTTCGGAAAAACCTCAAGAGGTATTCAATTATCGTTACACAATGAATTGCAAACGTGGTCCAAATCGATCGGACCTTCAAAAAATCCAACGAGTACAAAAAACACATGCTAAGGCATACCAAATTTTTCACTAAGTTTTTTAGCCAGAAAGAGGAAAAAATGGTAGCCACTTTAGAGGCCAAATTGGCCCAACCTAAAAGAGACTAAGGGCCAACCTAAAAGAGCCTAAGGGCCAATATTAAATCTTAAGAGCCAATATTTAAGAACATATAGGCCAAAGTGCACGGGGCTCGAGACCTTACTCATCTCAGACTCGAGAGTCCCATCACCCCGAGCTCACGTCAAATCGACTTAAAGCTTAGCTCGAGGATAAAACCTTAAAAGGTATTCTATCAGTAAACCCAAATTTAAGTCGATGCACACTCAACTATCAAAAGCTATAGTATCAAAAATTGAGCAAACTTTGAAGAAAATCGAAAGCTAAGAAAAATAATCAAGGAAACTCCTTTTTCATATATTTAAAAGGTGTTACAAAGGAGTTCAGCAAAACAAAAAGAAGATTACAACAGATAGAAAAAACTATTCTACAGCAGGGGGCATCTCCTCCCCCCCGGGCCAGTGATTTCCCTCGGGTTTGTCTCTCCCTCGGGGCCAGCTTTTTCCCTGGGAGAAGCCTCTTCTTGAATCTCCTCTTCACCTCCGGAACCACCTTGGCCATCTTCGACGTCTTCATCATCGTCGGAGGTGAGAACAAATTTGGCATCAACTTCATCTTCCTTAGCCTATTTTATCTCTTCGAGAGATCGAAGCCCCTAGCGTGGACCTCTTCAAGATCGGCACCTGGCGTAGTCAATTTCTCCTAGTCGGAAGCTCCTCTCAAATCCATTAGAGCATCGGAGGCATCCTTCAAATATATGGAGACCGTTTTGTCAGCCTTGATTTGTATCTCCTTGGCTTCAGCCCAGGCTGCCACAACTTCGTCCTCGAACTTTGCAAGACCAACCTCGAGCTCGACAATTCTGCCGGCCTGGACTGAACTACTCTCTTGGGCATTCCAAAGTTGGATTCTCCGCAGCCAAGGTGTCCATCTTCGCTTTCCATTTATTACATTCGGAGTTGACTTGATCGACCTCACATCGAAGCTGCTCCAGCATCTCCACCTTTTGCTGCAACTTAGACATCAAAATTTTAGCCTCCAAAGATGGAAGAGGAAGCCCGTATTCTTTCAAAATAGAGGTTACCTTCTTCTCCAGCTCATCCTCGTATTCACGAGCCTTGGTCAATTCTGACCGAAGATTCTTTAGCTCGTCCTCCTTTTTATCGCAAAGGAGCCTTAGGGATTTCTCTTCGCCCAAAGATTTGTGCAGCTCAGCTTCACACTGACTTAGCTCGGCCTTAAATTTTTTGAACGACTGCAAAGAAGAAAGGAATGATAATTTAAGCAAAGGAGGAAATCATAATGTTAAATAGATTGCAACATTACTAGAACTTACACTGGAGAAAAGGCGTTGACCTCTTCGAAGTTCGAGGTTGCATCAGCTCGATTTCATCGACCCCAGCAAAGCAACCCTGGAAGGGGTCATCTTCACTTGGGACTTTGCCTAACTCGGGCGTCTTCAGGTTCTGAGCATCCCTAATAGCGTTCTCGAAATTGGCCGGGAGCGACGGGGAATGACCTGCTGTAACAACCTCGGGGAGATCACCCGAGGCACTCTGTTTGGGCAGAGGAGCTACGAAGCTTGCTCTTTTTGGAGTACTACCAGAAGTTTGGGAAGCGGTCACCAAATCAGGCAATGCAGGGCCTTCGTCCCTCTTTTCTTTTGAAGTCCCTTCTTCGTGGCTAGGAGCTTCGGTCTCAACGGGCTTGACAACCTTGGTAGATTTTTTGGTTCGAGCCACCAAAGACGAACCCTCCACCTCGTCGTCTCTATCATCAATAAGATGGTGGACTGAGTCAATATCCACATTAATGACGATGCTCTTCTTGCGCCTCCGAGCAGGCTCTGCTTTGTTTTAGGTGTCCTCGCTCTTCGAGGACCTCTTTCTTTTGTTATCCTTTTTTGGCTTTGAAGCTGAAGGTTCAATGTTCTTCCCAAGAGGGGGCGGCCTCATCTCAAAGAAATCCCCAATGCCTGTCATAAGTTAAGTTATAGAAAGAGGGGAATTCTTAATAAGAAAGGAAATACTGAAACACGAACCATGGTGTTTTGCTTCCGACTTGCCCTTCGACAAGTCCCTCCACTTGCAGTTGTCATATGACGAAGTAGCGGCTAGTTTACGAACCTAGTCCTCGATGTCGAGGACCGCATTGGGCATCCACGAGACCAATGCGGAAAAAGGAAAAGAATATTATGCGAAGCTTAGCAAATATTGTCGAAAAAACTAAAGAAAAAAATTCCAGTCACGTTGGAAGTTCCATTTTATGGGGAACGACATGTGCTCCTCGGGAATGAAATCGATGGTCTTCACCCGGATGAACCAGCTCATCCATCCTCGATCCCTATATTCGTCATTACTGGCAAAGAAGGACGTGGTCGTTCGGCGTTGAAATTTGATCAAACCTCGAAAAAGCTGAGGTCGATATAAGCGGATGAGATGGCTGAAGGTGAATCGAGTCCGACCTTTTCAACAAAAAACCTCATCATTATTACTATCCGCCAAAAGGATGGATGGATCTGGCCAAGGTAACTTGATATCTTCTGCAGAATTCTAGCATGAGCGGATCAAGAGGACCCAACGTAAAGGGATAAGTGTACACACTTAGGAACCCCTCTACGTAGGTTGTGATGTCCTCTTCACGAGAAGGTCGTGCTACAGATACCTTCTCGTGAAGAGGACATCACAACCAACGTAAAGGGATAAGTGTACACACTTAGGAACCCCTCTACGTAGGTTGTGATGTCCTCTTCACGAGAAGGTATCTGTAGCACGACCTTCTCTTCCCAACCACACTCTCTTCTCACAGCTTCGAGCTGATTTTTCATAATTGAACTTATATACCTCAAAGCATGCTCCCCACGACCAGGGACATCGGGAGGATTCTCGACCGTAAAATCTTTTTTTAAGGAACGGTTACCCGGTAAAATCTCATGGAGTGCCGGCGGTTTACAGCCGGCCGGACTAGAGGAAGAAGATGATGTTCCTTCTTTCTGAGGAATAGATTTGAAAGTTTTTACCATTGATTTTTAGAAGAAGAAGAAGAAGGAAGAAGTTGGTAAGTCGTGGAGGTTTTAAAGTTGATACGGTGGAGGAGTTGGTGGCAAAGGGGAAGTTAGAAAAGAAAATAGGTGTTGCAAATAAAAGCAAAAGTTCTTAATGAGAAGTGTAAACGAATATATATAGAGAAAATCGGTGACTGTTCATTGACACTGATGGCCAACCAACTCTGACATGCATTTAATGATTTGGGGAAGAGAACCGATGGGACGCTTCGGTCGTTTCAACACTTGCGTCATGGAAATTATGTCACCATCGGGGAATTCGGAAACTAAAAAATTCAAATCATTTCTTGTCATTTCATTCTAAGAAACATGGGGACTATCTGTATACGGTCGAAATCAGGAAGCCCTATTTCGTAGGATCGAGATATTGCCTCGAGGGCAGAAGTTCAGAAGAGGTGGAGCTCGGGTTCGAAGGTGGAATAAGAGGTTTGAGGGACTGGGTTCTCATTGAGCATTAAAGCCAAGTACGATCGATGCCGAATAATGCCGTTATGAGTTTGTTATGGAAAGGACAAGATTCTTACCACGTCCCCAAAGATCATGGCGCAAATTCCGGGATAGATTTGTATGAATTAGTACAAATCCGTACTAGGTTGTTATACAGCTGTACCAATAAAATTCTTTACTATAAATAGAAATGTACCTTATTTAGGATTTACCCTCCTACATAAAGGGGACCCCAATCATTTGTAATCCCATCCAATCATTATCTTGTACCAATAAAATTCTTTACTATAAATAGTAGGTGTCTCGACCTGGCCTCGTCACTACTCTACCGAGGTTAGGATTCATACTTACTGGGTACCATTGTGGTGTACACATGCTACGTTTCTGCACATTTCGTGCAGATCCAGGTATTCTAATTGTGTTGTCGAGAGTTGCATCTGCGTGTGAGACTTCAAGGTATACCTGCTTGATGTTCGCAGGCCTCGGAGTCACCATCTTACTTCATTATGCTACTGTTAAATTGTAATTCAGAACAATATTGTGTTTAGAGGTTCTAGTGTGTTTTAGTAGTGCTTATGACTTCGTACTACCGGTTTTGGATTCTGTATAACTATTGGCCACTTGCGTCTACGTATTTCATTTAATGGTTTATGATAAATGATTAAATAGTTCGATTTTTTTATTAAATCATCATGTGTTATGCTTACTTAGTCTTAGAGACTAGATGCCATTACGACATCCTCAGGTGGAAAATTGGGGTCATGAAAATAGGTGATTCATAAACGTGTCATCCCGTAAATACACTATTTGATATACCTTGTATCAAATTTAGGAACTATTAAAATGCCTTAATGTTTTATCCTTGGTACTGTCATTGTCTCATCACGAGAATGGACCAAAATTTTAGTTGACAATGTTGAACCGTCATTAATGACTCTGTTTGATTCCCTTGAACCTAGATCTTGAGATCTCCAGTCTTCTAGGTAGATTTACCACCACAATGACTTGTACTCAGCCGTAGTCCCATTCCACTCAATGATCTTTCAACCACCTCTCTAGTTAAGCCTTTTATAAGCGGATCCAACACATTATCACTTGACTTTACGTGGTTAATTGTGATAATCCCCCTAGACGGTGGATGCCTAATGGTTTTATATCTTTGTCGTATATGAAGAGATTTACCATTATACATAACGCTCCCAGCACTTCCAATTGCCATTTGACTATCGCAATGAATGCATATTGGTGGCAATGGTTTGTGCCAAAATGAAATATCTTCCAAGAAATATCGGAGTCATTCAGCTTCTTCACCGGTTTTATCTAAGGATATGAACTCAGCCTCCGTTATAGAGCGGGCAATACACGTTTGTTTGAACGACTTCCAAGATACCGCTCCTCCACTAATAGTGAATACATATCCACTTGTGGATTTAGACAGTTGAACTGGTGATCCAATTTGCATCACAGTATCCCTCAATCACCGCAAGATATTTACTGTAGTGCAAAACAAAGTCTTGTGTATGTTTTAAATATCTCAAAACTCGTTTCATCGCCATCCAGTGAGATTGACATGGATTACTCATATATCGAATCAGTTTACTTATAGCACAAGCTATATTTGGTCGAGTAAAATTCATGATATACATTAAATATCCCAACATACGAGCATAATCCAATTGTGATATGCTTTGGCCTTTGTTCTTTGCTAGTGCAAGATTCACGTCATTTGGAGCTTTTGCAACTTTAAAATCTAAATGCTTGAATTTTTCAACTATTGTTTTAATGTAATAGATTGCGACAATACCTGACCTTGAGGAGCCTTATGGATCTTAATACCCAGAATTAAATCGGCAACTCCCAAGCCTTTTATATCAAACTTGCTAGTTAGCAACACTTAGTCGCATTTATGTTGGTAATATCATTGCTCATTATCAGCATATCATCCACATATAAGAAAACAATGACTATGTGATATGGAACATTTTTAATGTACATGCATTTATCTTAAAACCATTTGACAACATTGTTTAGTCAAATTTTGCATGCCACTGTTTGGGTGTTTGTTTTAGTCCGTAAAACGACTTAACAAGTCTACATACCTTCTTTTATTTACCTTGAACCACAAACCTTTCAGGTTGTTTGATCACGCTCAACTATGTCTTATAAAAGACTAAGCAGGCGTTGCAAATATAATCCGGGGTTTTATGCCCAGAGTAGATCCCACAGGGAATTTACGTATCAATCAAGGCTTTAGAATACACAACTTTTACTCAATCAATTCTCTCAAGACTTTTTGATATAAATTGGTGATGTTTTACTAATTCTACTGACAATAATAATAACTAACAATTACTAACAATGTGTTGTAAACAATTATGATAAAGGTCTAAGGNTATGCCACAAAAGATGCATCTATGGTTTCCCCATAGTGTACTACTCTACTAATCGAGCTCCTTCAGTCTAGGATCAAGTAGGACTTTATTTGGTTGTAATGTAGGCTGCGGGACGGGTAGGATACTTTTAGATATAAGAGTGACTACATCTCCCCAAGCACTTTAATACATATACTTTAGCTTTCAACCTTAAACTTATATTAAACCAACTCCACCTTCACATCAACGTTATTACCCCATACTTCTTTAAGCACAATTACATTAAGAGTCACCACATATATTTTTATTTTACAACAATACAACTATTTATTTTCTATATTTTTTTTTCATCAAGTGACTCTTACTTTTCAAAACAGTGCACCTTTCTCCTTTCAATTGTTCCCCTCAAAGACCAACCTACAACCCGACACTTTAACTTTTCCATATTTCATCACTTTTTCAGTGCTTACGAGAGGTGACAAGGTTCAAATATATGATCGATTCAAACAAAGGGGTATGGCTTGTAATGTGGTTGCCAAAGAAACAGGATTATAGGCTCAACGGGGTTAACTACGATACATAACAATTAGGTGGGTAAAATATATATAGCTGGCTCAACAAAGAAATGCCTATATCACTTCCAAGACTGAACAAAACTTCTATTTCGCTTTGCACACACACGGGGCAAGTTCTAGACATCAAATGCAATGCACAGAATAACATACAAACCTCACACACACTTGGCACATAACTCACTCAGGATTCGATCTATCACGACACTCCACTCAAAGAAGTTAAGCAAATCTTAAGAATTCCTGATTTAAGGTATTTATTCTGGAGTCAAAAAAATCGAGCCTAAGCGTCACAACCAAAGTACTGACTATTCTCAACGCATTAGCACATTTCGAGATATTGCTACTATTAAGCCCTTAACCATGTGATTCCTACTCTTAAAAATTAAAAACTACCTACACTCGGTTCAATTAAAAACCCTTGGAAAAGAACCGTGGTCCAAAGAAAAACCAAGGGGGAATTACTACACTACCTAAAACAAAAACAAAAAAATTTTGGTATTTTTTGTTAGACTTACTTCCCTCAAGAGAACTGTCTAAGAGATCTATCGTCGGGAAGAGTCCCCATATTTCTAATAAATATTTTTTTTTTACAATAATAAAAACATAACAGCTAAAAACAAACAAACTACCAATATTCACTGAACATAAAAGCTAAAAACAAACGAAATAAAACTTTTACTACCAAATTTCACAATTTCAACAAGCCACACAATTCACAACAAAACATATATATATATACAGCATCCCACACTTAGTTCATGCACTGTCCTCAGTGCATCATGTATAGACAAAGCAAAAAGTAAAACAAGGTGCAGGATACTTCCTGGTCACTCAGCTTCATCATCATCGGACGCTCTCTATTCCTCTTCAAACTCATCTTCACCATTATCATCCTCATCCGAGCGCATTAGCTCCGCATCAGAATCTTCAGGTGTGTTTATATCTTCATCATCTGGGAGCCTGTATCCCTCACCTGCTCCTATCATCTGCTGAGCATGAGCATTGAGTGGGTATCTCTGATCCAACTCGTCCCTTTCATTAACTGACGCTGGACGACCTCCTATGCGCAACTGCAAATCCATCATCCCATAGAGATGGGCCATAAAGCTATCATCCCTGGCATAGCGCTTAGCATTGGTCAGTGCAGACTCTTCTTTCAGTCTTTAGCCAGTGATGTCAGTTTCCCGGGTGAGTTGTTGATCAATAATGTGGTCAAAGTCGGGCTCAACCGCTACCTTTCTATCTAGCAGGAACTGAGTCAGAAAATTCGGGAAANCATTCACTTGCTGCCTTGTCATGAAGAAGTAGAGAACACAAATCCTCTCTCGGCTGATTAAGGTGTCATGGGTGCACGGTAGTATCCGTGCATTAATTAGTTTCAGCCATACCTGTGTTTTAGCCTTCATCTTCTTCTTGGGAAACCTTTATGGCGATTAGTGGTTCTATCCCGAATCCAAGCAGCCTTGGAATCAACCCCACAAAGTGTATGCCTCATTTCTCTATAGTTAGGATGGTGGATAAATTGCTCTAGAGGCTCCACCGGAACATTTGGTGCACCTAAGAAATCACATATGGCCTTGGCCGAAAAATCCACCAAGTGCCCACGAATTGGCACCAATTCTTCCTTGTCCTTAGGGTCAAACCCTGCATAGAATTCCCGGACTAAATTGAGGTTGATGTTGCCATGGTGTTTAAACACATATCCCGGACCCAATTCATGGATGCTCCTCCAAATTGCTGGGAATTTAGTTCTAAGAGAACCCTCGTTGATAGCTCCTTCCGGGTGGACATGCTTGGGTTTGCAACGAGCATACCATTTCCTGGAGTGNACATCTACTGCTTCCTCACCAGTCATGCTAGAAGTAGCATCTCCTCCTTTTCTTTTCTTTTGAGGTGGTGGGGTTTTTGATTTGGTTTTCGGTGGGGCCAAAGATGTGGCCTTTCCCTTGCCGGTGGCTCTTCTGGGTAACATTGTTTTACCTGCACAATTTATCAGTAATGAATGAGTGTCACAAAGTATATACTATCCGTTTTCGCACTTTGCGAAGGTTACTAAGACTTCACCTTGGCGAGTTTATGACAATTGACACACATTTCTACCTATTGGCTTCTTGTGAGCCACTTTTCATTTAAAATTTCATGGAATTCAAGATGCATGACGCTAGTGGTGTATTTCCCGTAGACTCGGGCTCCAAACGGGACATGTATTGCCATTGAGGCATTACATCGAGCACTTGGCTGGCACAATTGCCATGGGAGCTCTTATGGACTTGAGGGACTGCCTCATGTACCCAAATCAATTTGGGGTTCCATAATACCACTTAATTTCACCATTTCAGCTCATTCCTAAAGGGTTTCGGGACTTGGGGTGCATAACACCATACAACATATTTCAAGAACTTCATAAACCCATAAAAACATTCATCATGAAATCAAAGATACACTTTTCATCTGCTCAAATTCGAGTGAATAAAGGATAGGGCTAGAATCATACCTCACGGATTGATGTGTGTTAGCCATGTGAAGTGCACCACGAAATTTAACCTGTGCAGATCTTGTGTGTGTGGTGGGTGATAATGGGGTGTTAAAGGTGCTGTGTGTTGAAGAAGTGAAGATGAGTGTGTCAAGCTATGTGGTTTGATGTGGGTATGAGAGACAATCGGTGTTTGGGTGTGTGCTTGGGAGTGAAACTTGCTTGAGAGAGAGTTGGGGGATGAAAAAAATAGGAAGAGGGAACTTACATGGCGTTAGTCATGCGTTTAATTCAGAAAGCCCAGGCACTCTGGCGTTAGCCAGGCGTTTTAGCCATAACGCTAGCCTTCCCCTGGCATTAGCCAGGCGTTTCACTCTTAACACCAGCCTTCACCTGGCGTTAGCCAGGCGTTTCACTCTTAACGCCATCCTTCCCCTGGCGTTAGCCAGGCGTTTGGGGCTTAAGGCCGGCTTAACCCCGACTATGTTTCCACCTTCCGTCATGCTAAAACACTCCTCCTTTCACCCGAATTCACCTTCAAGCTCGTTAGTACCTATAATTACATGAAATACTTCTAGCTACTCTAAGATTTACTACGCATTGGGTTGCCTCCCAACAAGCGCCTTATTTATTGTCGTGGCACAACGATTACAACAAATCAATAGGTTGCCTCCTATGAAGATCCTGATTTAACATCGCGGCACGACGCAGCATAAAAGTTATTTAAGGATTGTTTGGTGTTTTAGGTTCACCCAGGTGCACAATAGCCAGCACATTGGCTTCAGTCATTCCCACATATCTTTTTAATCTCTGTCCATTGACCTTGAAGGTGTTAGACTCATTTTCAGCAGTAATCTCCACA
>ML419341.1:177995-201087 GCA_005239525.1 Nicotiana knightiana
GGGCAATAGAAATCTGGTTGTACCCCGAATACCCGTCAAGGAAGCAAAAGTGAGATTTCCCTGCTAACTGGTCGAGCATCTGATCAATGAAGGCAAGTGGGAAATGGTCTTTGCGGGTGGCAAGGTTCAGCTTTCTGTAATCCATGCATATTCTCCAACCCATAACAGTTCTAGTGGATATCAGCTCATTTTTATCATTTCTTACGACTGTCATACCACCCTTCTTTGGTACACACTGTACTGGGCTAACCCAGATGCTGTCGGAGATAGGGAAAATGATTCCCGCATCTAACCACTTTATCACTTCTTTCTTTACCACTTCCTTCATATTTGGGTTCAACCGTCTTTTGTGTTCCCTAGAAGGCTGTGTCCCTCTTCCAAGAGAATTTTATGCATGCAATAAGCTGGGCCGATCCCTTTGATGTCTGCCATCGTCCAGCCAATAGAAGTCTTGCATTCAGAAAGTACCTATAACAATTGTTGTTCCTGCACATCTAGCAACCCAGATGATATAATAACCGGTAATGTACAGTTAGGTCCAAGAAATGCATACCTGAGGTGCGCTGGTAAAGGCTTCAGCTCTAACTTGGGTGGTACTTCAACTGATGGCTTGGATGGTGGGCTCTCTCTCTTTTCCAAGTGTAATGGTTCAATTTCAAGATCCCTCTACCATGTACCTTTTCCTTCCAATGCTAATACCCATTCTGCTAGTTCATCACCGTTCATATCATCTAAGTTCATCAAACATGCAGCCAAAGGATCCCCAACAGTTAAGGCTGCATCATCTTCTTCCAGTATCACGTTCACGGCATCAATAAGAGAGCAGTTAGCGAACTCACTTGGTCGCCTCATAGACTTCTGCACGTTGAATGTGATTTCTTCATTATTGAGCCTCATCTTAAGCTCACCAGTTTCACAATCGATGAGTGCTCTGCCTGTGGCCAAAAATGGCCTTCCCAAGATTATGGGAATTTCCTCATCTACTCGGCAGTCTAGGATCACAAAGTCAGCAGGGAATACAAATTCCCACTTGCACTAACACATCGTCCAGAATACTTGACAGTCTCTTTACCGTTCTATCAGCAAGTTGCAGCAGCATGGAAGTAGTCCTGGCTCTACCAATCCCCAGTCTTTTATATATGGCCAGTGGCATCAGATTAATGCTGGCTCCCAGGTCACATAGAGATTTGGCAAAAGCGAAGTTGCCAACGGTACAAGGAATTGTAAAACTCCCTGGGTCAGCCAACTTTTCAGCAATAGGACGTGTCACCACTGCACTACACGTCTGGGTAAGAGTGACAGTAGCTAGGTCTTGGAAGTCAAATTTTTTGGACATCAAGTCCTTCATCATTTTAGCATAGCCAGACATTTCCTTCAATGCATCAATCAATGGGATATTTACCTGTATCTGCTTTAGCATGTCCAAGAATTTCTTATACTGCTCGTCCTTCAGATATTTTGCTAGCCTTTGAGAGAATGGAGCTGGTGCTCTTTTCTTTTCTGTTATTTGTTCTTTTTCCTTTTCCACCACTACCTCAACTATTGACTCTGGGATTTCCTCAAGTTCTTTCTCAACTTCACCTTGCTTATTAACTTCTCCATCAGCTGGCTGCACTGTGCCCTTAATCAATGGGATTGAGTCATCAATTTCATTAGGTACCTGCACCAATGTGTTTGTCTGTCTACTTTCATGCCTCCTTTCTTGTTCTAGGTCCAGGTCTCTGCCATTGCGGAGAGTCACTGCCATTAACTGTTTTGGGCCCTGGTCCCTTGGATTCACCTGAGTATCAGCAGGTAAAGTTCCGTGAGGACGATTGTTAACTACATTTGAAATCTGCCCTAGCTGCATTTCGATATTTTTAATAGCTGAGTCATGGGCATCTAACCTTTCGTTGATCTTTGCATTTGACCCAATAACCTGCTACATCATAGCTTCTAACCTGGAGAACCCATCTTCTTGCCTTCCCCCCTGTTGTTGCTGAGGAGGGTAGTATGATTGTTGCTGATTCTGATGGGTATAACCGTGCGGCCTCTGATATGGTGCTGCATTGCCTTGTGGTCTCATGGCACCCATATTTCCACTATTCTGCTGTTGGTGAGGTGGTCTATATGGTTGAACTTGTTGACCCCAGTTCTGCCCCCCTTGTCTCTGACGTTCATAATTTGACACATAATTCATATTTTCTGGATAAGGGGGGTGATCACATTCTGCATTCCAGTGGTTACCAAGTGGTTGACTAATGCATGATGTGCATAAGCCCCCTTGGTTGTGTCTACAATGTGTACTTGCTGTTTTTGTCCTGATTCCTCCACCTTCTTAGTAAGTATACTAATATATGTTATCAAGGTGGTCACATTCTCTGCAATAGTATTAGATGGATCGAACGAGACTGAGTGAACTACAGGAGTAATGGGTGCATTCCTTGTTGTCCATCCTGAATTATGTGCCATTTTATCAAGTAAGATTTGACTTTCTCTCCACGTTTTGCTCAAGAATGCTCCACCAGCCGAAGCATCAACATTTGCTTTAACAGTATCAGCCAAACCCATATAAAAATGCTGCCCCAACATCTGCTCTGGAATACCATGATGTGGACAGATAACCAGCATCCCCTTAAATCGTTCCCATGTCTCTTGCAATGTTTCAACTGGTTTCTGTCTTAAGCTCAAGATTTCATCGATTTGTTGGGCAGTCTATTTAGGCGGATGAAACTTGTTCACGAACTGCTTAACTAACTCCTCCCATGTGGTAATGGAATTGATGGGGAGTGAGTTTAGCCAAGTCTGGGCAGCGCCAGTCACTGAGAATGGAAACAACAACAGTTTTATTGCCTCCTGAGTGACGTTTGGCTGCCTCTGTGTTTTGCAAATTGACAGGAAGTTTTTCAAATGCTGCTGGGGGTCTTCGATGTATGACCCTGAGAATAGTCCCTTGTTCTGCAATAAGTGCAGCATATTATTTGTTATCTGGAAGGACTCGGCCTGTATCTGAGGGACCAGTATCGCAGTGGCCAAATTCTCAGTTGTGGGTTGTGCCCAGTCATATAAAGGAGTCTTTTCCCCTATTTGAGCGACTGGGTCTACCAGATCATCCCCATTATTGTTCATGTTGTTTGGATCTTCCATGTCGGGTTCAATTTGTTCAATTGGTGGTTGATGTTTGCTTTTCCGGTTGGTCCGGCTTAGGGCCTTGAAAACTTTCTCGGGGTCTGATAAGGCTTCGACTACTTCACCAGTTCTCGATGAGTTTCTAGGCATGCACCTGCAACACGTTAGCAAACGTTAAACTTTCAATGTATTAACGAAAATTTGAAGAAAATTGACTATATTTCAGAATTTTGTATTTCTTCCAACTCAATTGATAACACCGCTAAGTCCTCGGCAACGGTGCCAAAATTTGTTCACGCTCAACTATGTCTTATAAAAGACTAAGCGGACATTGCAAATATAATCCAGGTTATTATGCCCAGAGTCGATCCCACAGGGAATTTATGTATCAATCAAGGCTTTAGAATACGCAACTTTTACTCAATCAATTCTCTCAAGACTTTTTGATATAAATTGGTGATGTTTTACTAATTCTACTGACAATAATAATAACTAACAATTACTAACAATGTGTTGTAAACAATTATGATAAAGGTCTAAGGATATGGTTTCCCCCGTTGGTGAACTTACTTCTTGGTTTGAGAACTGAAATCTGAATTAGAACATACCAGTGAAGTGCAAAAGCAGTAACACAAACAGGAAGTAGGAGATGCACAATAGTTAGCCTTGGCTTGCAGTCGGCTAACTTAGAATAGTAGTAACTAGCACAGAAAAGAGATAGAGTAGAGAGTTTTTTAATTGTGAGAGAGAGAATTGAACAGATTAGTTGTCTCTGTGTGTGTGTACCATGGAACGAATAGAGTTATATATATAGTTTGAAACTTGGTGAAAATAATGGTAGGAATCAAATTACCCATAATTAGGGGACTGGGAATCAATCAGGGCATAACCAGCCCAAGTACTCCCTTGAATTAAGGAGCTATTCAAACAGTAAGTAACAAATAAGGAAAGGAGTTAAAATAGTGTTCATGACAAGCAATTAAGTATCCCTTAATTGTAGGTTTAACTCAAACGGCTAGTAGGTAAGCATAATTAAGGAAAGTTACCATGCATAGGACATGTAAGAAAATAATTCAGACCAAATCAAGGAAGAAATTAAGGAAGTAATATCAATCATAGTAACAAATCAAGGTAGGAAAAACAAGTTAGCGGTTGGAAATTAGAAGAATATCTCATGAGAGATCAGTAGGGCTTTTCGAATCATAGTGAATCAGAAATTCAAACAACTAGTGAATAGAGACTCTTATGTATAGCAGGAATGACCACATTATAAGCAAATCTATAAGTCAGGAAACAATTGAGTGACAAATAACACAGAATCAAGGACTCGAGCAAGCATAATTTTAATTGAAGAGAATCAACATGAAACAATACAGTTGTTAAGTAAGAACACAGAAACCCTAGTATATGAAATTAGGAATCATGTGAGTCAGGGGGATAAGAAGAACCAAAGACAAACAACATAGGGTAAATATCAATGAGACATAAGCACATATGCGAACACGCAGGCAAACCAGTAGTTTTCAGGGTTTTATGTCTAAAAAATTAGGGTTTTACACAGATACTAGTATGAATCAACAGAGTATACATGATACACACAAAAGAGACGATGAGTCATAAACCCTAATAGGAAACAGAGTAATATCACCAGAAATTCAAGCCATTCATGACAATCGAACACATGTACTGACCACACCACAAGGAAAAGGTTTTAATAATGAAAAATGTGAGGGAAAATCATGAGATAGTGTTAAAAATCGACAAAGAAAACCATTTTTAAAAAGGGTTTCGGAACCCTATTTAAAAGTGAAGAACCGTTTAGAAAAAATAGAAGATCCTTACAGGGAACATCATAATAACTCGTAAAATGCATAGACATATTGTAGATCTGAAGGAATCGGAAGTTTCAAACCTTAGGATTTCAAAGAAAACCTCGGAGAAGATGAGAAGAACCTCAAATGTCACTGGCTCGGCCTCAAAGGTCATAGACCTCACTCGAAATCAAAACCTTGAAGGCTTGGGGTAAGCAGGAACACTATGGGTGTGAACAGAATGTTCCTCTCCCCTCGAGGGCCTTAGGGATGACATTACCGGCATAAGGAAACCATAGGAGGCAGAGGGTGATGAAGGTTTTGAGGTTTCTGGCGAAGGGATGGCCGGAGAAGATGAAGAGATCCATCGGAATCTGAAGAGACAGAAGTCTCTAGAAGAGACTAGGGAGAGAGAGAGAGAGAGAGTTAGAGAGATGAGGGACCGGTGAGAATGAGAGGGGTGGGGGGTTAGTCTAGGTTAATTAAGGTAACAAAAATCTGGGTCGTTGATCTAATTTGATCAACGACTCAGATTGGTTTGGTGTTGGGCCGGGTAGGATATTGTATTGGGCTTGGGGGTCTGGGCTAGTTTAATTGGGTTAGGGACCAGGATTAATTAGGCTAGAATTTAAATAAAGAATGTCTATTTATTGAATACCCATTAAAATTAGATAAATAATTAATAACAAGCTAAAAATCATATAAAATAAAATTAAGGCTTAAATAGGTGAAGTTAAGGTAATTAATTAATATAGAAAATATATAAAATGAATAATTATTGATTTAAATGGCATAAAATGTATAACTAGGCTATAATTGCAAATTTATTGTAATTATGGTCAAATAATGCCACATTGGCTAATTTTTGAAATAATTAAATACTAATAAGATTTAAAAAATGATATATCGCGCTGGAAAATATTTTGAAAATTATTTATAATATACTTCATGAATAATTATTGAATATAAAAATACTGAATAAATTGGAAAAGAATTTAGTAAAAATATGAAAAATTACGGAAAAATATCAGTTATTATAAAGAGTGATTTTGAAGGTATACATGCAAATTTTAAAATAGTTTGAGGAAAAATTGGGTATCAACAGTACGCAGTTTACATCACGGTTCTGGAAGGCCCAACAGCATGAGTTGGGTACTCTAGTGGAGTTGAGCACAACATTTCACCCTCAGACAGATAGACAGTCTGAGCGGACTATTCAGATATTAGAGGATATGCTCAGTGCTTGTGTGATAGAGTTTGGGGGTTTGTGGGATCAGTTCTTGCCTCTAGCGGAGTTTGCTTACAACAACAGTTATTAGTCGAGCATCCAGATGGAACCGTATAAGGCTTTGTATGGTAGGCGGTGTAGGTCTCCGGTTGGTTGGTTTGAGCCGGGCGAGGCTAAATTATTGGGTACAGACTTGGTTCAGGATGCCCTGGATTAGGTGAAGGTGATTCAGGATTGACTTCGCACAGCGCAGTCCAGATAGAAGAGTTATGTGGATCGGAAGGTTCGCGATGTTGCATTCATGGTTGGAGAGCGGTTCTTGCTCCGAGTTTTGCCTATGAAGGGGGTTATGAGGTTCGGGAATAAGGGCAAGATGAGCCCAAGGTTCATTGGTCCCTTTTAGGTGTTGCGGCGAGTTAGAGAGGTTGATTATGAGCTTGCTTTACCTCCCAATTTAGCAGGATTTCATCCAGTATTCCATGTTTCTATGCTTCAGATGTATCACAGCGATCCGTCTCACGTGTTGGATTTTAGCTCAGTCCAGTTGGACAAGGATTTATCTTATGTTGAGGAGCCAGTGGCTATTCTGGACATGCAGGTTTGGAAGCTGAGGTCAAAGAACATTGCTTCTGTGAAGGTTCAGTAGAGGAGTCATCTGGTCGAGGAGGCAACTTGGGAGACCGAGCATGATATGCGCAGCAGCTATCCTCATCTTTTCACCACTTCAGGTATGTCTCTGTACTTGTTCGAGGACGAATGTTTGTTTAAGAGTGGGAAGATGTAACAACCCGATCGGTCGTTTCGATAGTTGTAGCCATGTTCCCCTATTTTATGCTTCTTTTGTGTTCTATAGATGCTATACGACTTACCGGGTTGGTTGATTTGGGTCCGGAGTGATGTCAAAGTGAATTGAGACACTTAGTCTCTTAATTGGAAGCTTAAGTTGGAAAAGTTGACCAGAAGTCTACTTATGTGTAAACGGCCTCGGATATTGAATTTTTATGGTTCTGTTAGTTCTATTAGGTGATTTTAGATTTAGGAACGTGTTCGGAATTTGATATGGAGGTCCGTAGTATAATTAGGCTTGAATTGGCAAAAGTTGGAATTTTGGCAAATTTGACTGAGAGTGGAAATTTTGATATCGAAATCTGATTGGATTTCCAGAAATTGTAGTAGGTTCTTGGTGTCATTTATGACTTATGTGTAAATTTTGAGGTCAACCGGATGTGGTTTGATAGGTTTCGGTGTAGTTTGAAGAATTTGGAAGTTTCGAAGTTCATTAGGCTTGAATCCGTGTGAATCCATGTTTTGAGGTTGTTTGAGGTGATTTGAGGATTCGACTAAGTTCGTATTGGGGTATAAGACTTGTTGGTATGTTTGGTTGAGGTTCCGGAGGCCTCGGGTTGATTTCGGGTGGTTAACGTACCAAGTTTTAAAGTTGGAAGACTGCTGAAGTTTGGACTCAGCTGGTGTAATCGCATCTGCGGAAGTTTCATCGCAGGTGCGAGCCCACAGAAGCGAAGTGGAAGTCCGTAGAAGCAGGCAAGGCCAGGAAGGGCAGGGGGTGCAGGTGAGAGAAAGGATGCGCATCTGCGAGCCCGCAGATGCGAAGATGGAAGGTTTGGGCATTTCCGCAGAAGCGAGCAAAGGGCTGGAGAAGCGACTCCACAGGTGCGAGACCTGGAGCGAAGGTGCGAGCCCAGTGTTTTTAGTGGTTTTCGCAGATGCGAATATTTTTGCGCAGGAGCGGTTCCGCAGGTGCGGAAATAAGGCCGCAGGTGCGAAAGGCCTGGGCAGAATATATAAATATGGGACTTCGAGATTTTTCACCATTTTGAACTCGAATTTTGGAAAATTTAGCGAAGGATATTGAAGTGATTACTGAAGTAAGCTCCTTGTTTCAATTTATCTTCAATAATGATATTTTCCCACTGATCTTACTCCTAGTTGGTGAGTTTTTGAGGTGAAATTTGGGGGTTTAGGGCTAGAGAATCGGAGAGTGAATTTTGGGGATTTGGATGACCAAATGGTGTCGGATTGTGATAAATATGGTATGGTTAGACTCGCGAGTGAACGGGCTTCCGGATTTTATGACTTTTGTCGGATCTCGAGACTTGGTCTCGGGGGCCGGATTGAGCCAATTTCGGATTTTGGCTTATAATTTCGTGTTTTTCTCATGGAATTGATTCCTTTAGCCTACATTAATTATATTATATTACTTGTGGCTAGATTCAGGGCGTTTGGAGACTGAGTAGAGGGGCAAAGGCATTTCGAAGTAGGATTTTGTGCGGTTTTAGGTAAGTAACAGTTCTAAATCTGGTTTTGAGGATATGAAACTCCGAATTTTGTATTATATGATTGTTTGAAGGTGACGCACATGCTAGGTGACAGGCGTGTGGGTGTGCACCGTGGGAATTGGGACTTGGTCCATTTCGTGAAAATAGTACTTATTGAATAAGCTTACTGTTAGCTATGTTCCCTTCCTGTGTTATAGAAACTTGACAGTAAAACATGTTAGAAATCATGCTTAGGCTATGTGTTGGTGTTGTAGAGACCCGCAGTGGTCGTGATACATGTTCAAAATCTGCTTATTGTTACTTGTACTCAGTCGTAGTATTTCTTGCATATTATACCTCATTCTCTGTTATTCCCTGTTGATACATTATATCATTCTGTTTGGGTTGATTGTCCCTGGTTACAGAGGGACGTGAGACTAGAGAGGTTGATGACTGAGTGAGGACGAGGGTCTGTTGTGAGGTATTGATACCATAGCACGTGAGTTATCCGTGCGGATTCTGATATGATATTGTAGCACGTGAGTTGTCCATGCAGATCTTGATATGATACTATAGCACGTGAGTTGTCTGTGGGGATTATAGAACGTGGGTTGTATGAGCCCCTCCAAAGTCTGTATACCCCCAGTAAGCGCAGGTACCTGTTCAGTGTGAGTGTTGAGGGCTGAGAACAGCGAATGCTGAGAGCCGAGTGATTGAGTTGTTGAGACAGCTTGAGTGACTATTGCCTTGAGAGGCTGTACTTGTTTCAATTGTTGCTGTACTTAGCTGATTTATGTTATTGTTCTGAAATTTCTAGAAGGTATTGTATCCGGTTTTACCTGAACTTGGTAAGGTGTAGCTGATTTGACTTAAATTACCGGAATTGAAACATGTCTACTTTCTTGCTGAGATTACTGTAATGAATTGTAAATGTATAAATCGTCACTACTTTCAGTTCTTATTTATTATTGTTACTTACTGAGTTGGTTGTACTCACGCTACACCATGCACATCGTGTGCAGATCAGGTGTTTCCGGACACAGAGGACGTTGGTCACGTGCGTGGTTGAGTATCGGAGATTTACGAGGTAGCTCCTAGTGTTCGCAGTCCTTGTCTCTCCTTCCTAGTTATCTTTTCTTTTCTGTATTGGTATTGTGACACAGACTCTTGTAGCCACTATTTTGTAGATTGGTTGCTTAGATGCTCATGACTTAGTGACACCCCGACGTTGGGAGATATTTTCCACACTATATTTTGAATTTAACTCCTGATTTTATGAAAACTCTGTCATATAAAAGCTTTTGGTTTATATTTTGTGAAACATTTGAAGTATTTTGAAAATCGGCTTGCCTAGTACCATCGATAGGCGTCATCACGACAGGTTAGGATTTTGGGTCGTGATAGTTCTATCGCTCAAAAACCCTTTTCCTAAATTCATCAATGGCGAAAAACTCCAAAAACCCCTCTGCCTCCACTCAAAAAAGAACTGGTTCCAAGGCAAAACCTTCCTCTCAACCCCCTGAACCAGTTAATTTAGGTTCAGATCGTTCAAAAGGCTTTGTCTCTTCTCAGGCAGAGCTCTCCGACGATACACATAGCCTCAATGAGAAAGCTCTTGGAAAACAACCCATAGAAGAATCACTTGAATCTTTCACCCCAAAAAATCCAAAGTATACCTTTCATGTTTTTTAGAGTCTGACATAAACTTTTGGGACACTCCAAACAGAGACACCTTCATTTCCCTTCAAAATAAGCCTATAGCTCATGGCAGAGTGATCGATTTGAATGATATGGAAGCCCTCAACTACAAGGTAAAAGAACTTTTCTATTTACAAAGTTGGTCAAACTTCCGCTCTCTACTGCCTCCAAAAGTCTATGAACCTCTAGTTAGGATGTTGTTGGAATCTCTAGTTCTAGGGAAGCGCATTATTCTAGATTGTGCCATGTTTGACTCAATTTTTCAGTGTAAGTGTTCTGGTTTCTCTATGCTATTCAAAAATAACTGGCCTGAAGACTTTAAAATTACCTTTGATCAAGCAAAGCATTGCATAGCGAGTCTCCTTGTGATTTTCTTCCTAATTAGTTAGGCCTCACTGATGTTAGCTTTGAAACCCGGATCCTCGCACACATTGTAGTAATAACCCTTCTCCCTCGCTCTGGTTCATTCTCCACCTTTTCTCAACGGGATACCTTTCTTATTATTGTCTACCGACCAAGCATAAAGTCAAATTGTCCTCTTGGCTCATAAATTTCATGATTGAAAGTGTTGATGATCCCACTAGTCTTCCTATGGTATGGTTATCACCTATCTCCTAGAAGCCCATTATATCTCTATTTCCAATTACCCTTTTGTCTATGTCACCAAATCTTACAACTCTAGAGCCTTTGTCAGTATAAGGGATGTTTGTGTGAAAGGTACTTGGGTGAAGAATTAAGAAGGAGAGATTAAGGTTGTTCAAACTGAATCCAAAGCCAGAGCGTCTAGTTCCCATCCTAGTATGTAAGATCCTGAACTTGTGGAGAAATTGACTGTTATCAACAACAAGCTGACCATCATCAAGCATCTTCTTGTCTCCATTGAATCAACCATTGGGGATATTCCTAACATCTCAAAAGAGACAGGGTCAGATGTATCAAAGATAAGGGTTAATATTCTCAGTTAGTAGAGAATGTAGTCAAAGCTTTCAAGGAAACCCACGACAGGATCGATGGGGTATCTATTATAGTGAATGCTAGATTTGATTGTCTGAAGGAGGCTATCTGCAATGCTCTACTTATTTTCTGTGTTGTTAGTTTGTGAATGGCCGGATGTTTACGAGATATTTTCTTTTTGTTGTTCTTTTTGCTGCTTTGGGGTGGTTCTCCAGTCTTTTCTATTTTGGTAGGACAATCACTGCACCAGCATGACTATTTCCGCACTCCTGCTTTGTTTGCTTGGAAATTTTCGCACTCCTGTTTCGCAGTGCTTATTTCTGCTTATATATTGTTAATGTTTTTTGTTGATGCCAAAAGGGGAAAAAATAAATTTACAGGTACAAGTATCTAGTGCTATGAGTACTAACACTTTTTGTGACTATCTTGTTAAGGGGGGAGTCGACTTCTACGAGTATCTACCACAACAAGTATACACATCTTTATGGTTGTCTTGTTAAGGGGGAGTCAACTATCACATGATGCTCGTTCAAGGAGGAGTCAACTACAGTAAGAAAAGAGTCGACTAAACAGGGAAGTAAACTGCTTTTACGTGTTATTTTGTCATCACCAAAAAAGAGGAAATTGTCATATCAAGATTCCGATGATAAAAATAACATAATCTTTGTTTGCAGGATCATTTCAGAAGCAAAGAAGGTTGTGAGCAAGTCTGCCAATGTTGTATGAAAGAAGACAAGAAAGGAAGGAGTAAAAAAAGGAAGAATGCAAAAATATTTCAACAAGAACAAGAAAGGAAGATCCAAGATTAAAGAGATTTATAAAAGATATAAGAAGATCCAAGATTAAAGAGATTTGTAAAAGATATTCCAACCCAGATGACGGAGAATAAAGAAGGAAGGACAAAGATTTGAGGAGATTTAGGTTGCTGAAATTGCGTCTACTTAGATTACTGCAGTGCGTTGCAAAGGAAAGTTATCAATCCCTTAGATCAAGGAACAACATAAGGACCATTTACACGAGGAGATTCACTCTCAAAAAGGAAAGATCGGCAATCAAGATTCAAAGTAAGAAAGTTCCACACTTATTCTGGAATGAATCATAATTGATTCAACTCCAAAGATCAATTTCCTTAAGATAGCAAATCTCTCAACGATCTGCCGAAATCGATCAAACCAAAGTTTGAGTATATATTGCATATTATGAAGGAATCACATACTTTGATCAAATCATCTTCATGCTCTTTGCTCTACTCTAAACAAGCATTGTATTCTAAGTGTAGTTTACTGTGTAATAGGTAGAGAGAAGAAAGAGAGAAAAATGTTGGTGAGGCATTGTATCACAATTATTACAAGTGTACTTAGAACCAAAAGTGAGTCAGTGTTTGGAGATAACATCAACACAATTGTACGAAGTTATTCAAGGAGCTTAAGAGAAAACACCCTTGCAACCAAAGTGGGTTGGAGTAGGATTCACATTGAATCTAAACCAGTATAAAAATTCGGGGTGTCTTTAATTTCTGCATTTTACTTCTGTCTTTAATTTTTATCCTGCCTTTACTTTCAGTCGACTATTTGGTAAATTAGTCAACGACTTAGATACAAAAAGAAAAATCGACAATTCACAGGTCTCACATATTTACTCTTTTGTTTCACAGCTAGTGAAAAAAGATCATGTCAAATCAAGTAACTCTTTAAGCACAAGCACTATTTCAAGAAGGGGCATCTTCAAGAAAGCCACCATATTTCAATGGGCAATACTTTTCTCGTTGGAAAGTTCACATGGAATTATATATAAATTTCTATGATGTCAAAGTATGGCATATTATCAGAAAAGGAAAACTATCTACTTCCAATAACAAAGTTTGACAAGAAAGCTGAAGGAATTATCCACTGATGTTTTAACAGAGAGTAGAGTAGTTATCGTTTAAATCATATTGTAAATTCTGTCATAACTTCTTTTTGGCAGAATACATTCCATCTTCTATTTAGAAGAGAATATAATTGTGTTAGATTTTAGGTACGTATATCTTTTAACTTCACTAATGTTAACTTCTTAGAGTGTACTATAGGCTTTGTTTAAAATTATTTTTATTTTTCATCTAGTTATAACAAATACTTAGTGCGGTGGTTTGGCATATAAGATAAGGATAATAATTCTGGAATAAAATTTGGGATTGTATTTATCTCATATTTGATTATTGTTATTGAGTATCTCGTATAAAAAGTGAGATAGCTAATTTATGGGATATCGTACTTCATAAGATATCCCGAATATCCCACCATTATATCAAACGATCCCTAATCATAAATTAATTAATGAAAATAGCTCACGCAATAAAGTAACAATTGGGCCAGATTACTATTTTGGGCGGTAAATCTTTTTTTTGTTGTTTTTTTTTTTTTTTTTTGTAAAAATTGTACGGGGCACCCTATTTGGTCGCCCCCATTTAACCTATACCTACTTTTAAAATTTTTTTAATTTGTATTCACTTTTTAAACAACTTCAGGTCTTTTTCTCCTCCGCTCCTCCTCCGCCTCCTCCTCCTCCTCATCATCATCATCATCATCCTTCTTCTTCTTCTTCAGGTGATAATAATTTTATATGGTGGTTGTGAATATATTTTTATGTAGTTTATGATGTTTTACAATAGTGAACTGTTATGACATTTTATTTTTTACTATTGCTTAGGGTTTTTGCTTCTTATTTTTTTTAATTGCAAAATGGGTTCATTAGATTTATTGTTGTTTTGACAAATTGATGATTGGGGTTTGTTTCTGATGATATTTGGAGGTTATGTTTCAAATTTGAGCTTATTTGGAGTAGATTTAGGTATTAAATCGTATATTTGATTGTTATAATTCGAAGAACCAATTTCTGTTTCCGGGAATTTTCACTTCTGGCTTGTTGGTCTTAAGTGAATGAAAACCTTTGTTGCACTTCAGACTTTTTGGCTTTAAGTGCATCTGAAGAGCAATTTTGTCACTTCAGAATTATTGACCTTAAGTGAATGAAAATATTTGTTGCACTTCGGACTTTTTGACCTTAAGTGAATGAAAACCTTTGTTACACTTCAGACTTTTTGGCCTTAAATGCATCTGAAGTGCAATTTTTCACTTCAGACTTATTAGCCTTAAGTGTAGCAAAACATTTGTTGCACTTCAGACCTTTTGGCCTTAAGTGCATCTGAAGTGCAAATTTTCACTTCAAACTTATTAGCCTTAAGTAAATGAAAACGTTTGTTGCACTTTAGACTTTTGCATTTGAAGTGCAACTTTTCACTTCAGACTTATTAGCCTTAAGTGGATGAAATTGCACTTCAGACCTATTTGGCATTAAGTGTATTTGAAGTGCAATTTTTTCACTTCGGGCATTTTTTTCTTTTAACTTTAAACCCGACAAGCTGAAATTGATCATAAAGTGGGTACGCTTGCAAACTTTTTTGCAAAGTGGGTATAGGTTCAATTGTGACCCTAAAACCGAGTACAGATGCAAAAGCCCCTTTTTTTTGGTTCGGAAAATCTGTTGTCTATTTCTAGTTCGGATAAGACACAAATTTCTTTTTGTATATGTACATAATACATATATGATATACTGAATATGTGCACTTGTATATACGTCATCTATACATAATTATACGTTGAATAGACATGGTGTAATCAATATACATAATATATTCATCATGTGTATATATTTAATTACATTGTTAAAAATATCAAATACGTATATAATTTACCTTCGTACACCAAAAAACAAGTGTGGATTGATTCAGATTGTGTGTGAGATAATAACAAAAAAAAATGGGGATTCTGGGAGCAACTTGTTAGGAGGGAAGTAGGGAACTTTCAGAAATATGGCAAGTTTAATTAGATTAATAATGAGAGAGAAATGTGGATATATTAATATAATTTAAAATTAGTCCCTTAAATTATAGATTATGTTTAAAAAAATGGAGACCACTATATGTAAATACTCTTTAAAAAGGGAAAACGGCCAAATATATTCATATTTGCATCTATACCCGTTTTTTGTGTCACGTTTTAACTTGTACCCGCTTTGCAAAAAAAATTGCAAGTGTACCCGCTTTTTCACATAACTTCACCATACGGAGCTGAAGTAGCAAAGATAATCACGCAAAACTTCAGCATTCTAGTAGACGCGCCTGAAGTAGCAAGTGTGCTGAACTTAAGCATAGTAGCTGAACTTAAGCGTAGTAGCTGAAGTTTTGTTCTCTATTTGCTAAAGTTTTTGTTTAACTTGTGCACGTCTTAACGCAAAGCTTTTGTTTGTAATTGCTGAAGTTTTTATTTTTGTAACTGGCGAACTTTAGCTCTAGAACTGAAGTTTTTGTTTTGTAACTGGCGAACTTCAGCTCTATAGCTGAAGTTTTTGTTTTTGTAACTGGCGAACTTCAGCTCTAGAGCTGAAGTAGCTGAAGTTTTATTCTCTAGTTGCTGAAGTTTTTGTTTAACTTGTGCACGTCTTAACGCAAAGCTTTTGTTTGTAATTGCTGAAGTTTTTGTTTTTGTAACTGGCAAACTTCAGTTCTAGAGCTGAAGTTTTTGTTTTGTAACTGCAGCTCTAGAGCTGAAATTTTTATTTTGTAACTGGCGAACTTCAGCTCTGATAAACATATTTATGGCAATCATCCCATGAACTGAAGCTCCATAGCAGCACCAACAGTAGCAGAAGAAGCAGAAGAAGAAGAAGAAGAAGAAGAAGAAGAAGAAGAAGAAGAAGACGAAGAAGAAGGAGGAGGAGGAGGAGGAGAAGGATGAGGAGAAAGGGAGCTGAAGTTATTTAAAAAGTGGGTACAAGTTAAAAGTTTTTAAAAAAAATGGGTATAGGTTAAATGGAGGCGACCAAAGAGGGCGCCCCGTGCAATTTTTACTCTACTTTCGGATATTGTTTATATTTAATCTCCGTTGTACTATCCGGTCACATTTACATGTACCGTTATACTATCCGGCCAAATTTACTCCCACCATCAACAAACTTTTAAATATTACCCCTTGATCTATTATGTAATCCAAAATCGCCCAGTTTCTTATGTTTAAATCACTTATTAGTCTTCTTGCTCCATTTTTTTAGAAAATACTATTGATGTGAATGCTAAAGGTACTAGATTATATAAATTATTTATGAATATATTTAATTATGAATGCACCCACTTCCCTTCTTGTGATAATAGGTTTGAAATTTGTTTAAAATTTTATTTATTTTTCAACCATATACGCACCGTAAAATTTAGTGGGTCTATTTATTGTATGTTATATGCAACTGCTCATCATAAATGTACATGTATATTCAAATATATTTTGTTATTGTCTGGTTAGTATAGAGTATGATCTACTAATTTAAGAGTGTACAATGCGTAGGCATTTGATTAAATCAAAGTTGAATTCGACAATGTAAAGTCTCCAAGGAACTTCAACTTCTATCACTAATACTTGCAAAGTCTCCATACCTTTGGTGCAACAAATTCATTAAGGTTGGTGTAAATACTTTTAGAATTTAGGTAAGCTACTTAATTTTGATTCTTCTATTTACTTTACTTTTTTTACTAACCATTGTATTATTTTAATTTTTTTCTCCTTTTTTTTTTACAATTAAGAAAGCAGGTAAGCTAATTATTTTGAAAACAGTGGATCAAAAAGAAGAATAAGTCACTTAATTAAAATGATTTAGGTGTTTCTGGGTCACCTGATGGACTGAGGGATAATTTTAAAAGTTTATTGATGGTACGGATAAGTTTGGCCAGATAATATAAAGATAGGGATAAATTTGGCCGGATAGTATAACAGAAATTAAATATAAACAATATTCGAAAGTAAAAAAATATATTTGACTCTTTTCCCCTTTAAAATATTGTAACTGTTAATGAATGTGCTATTTTGGAATAAAGCAAAAGTAATGTTTTTTACATAAAAATTGCGTCTTTAATAAGTGAATTACAATATAAAAGTCTCTTTCTTTTTAGGATTTTTCTCATTACACAGCAGCCCAATAAAGTTCACAACAAAAAGTAATCATAATCTTTATTTTTACAAATTTTAATCAATATACAATGTATAATTAATATGTAATCACGGTATAATATATATTATACATTAATTACACATGAATATACAGCAACTACCTCCATAAATTGTTACAACTTACAACTAGGCGTGTGAAATTCTTTTTAGTCGGCCGGTTAAAAATGTGAAGATCCCCAATTTTTATTTTTATTTTGTTTCTCACCCAGTATCCGGTATATTCACATTGAGGCCCGATTAAGTCCAGATTCGCGCCGGAAAATCTCACATTGGGGGGCGTTCCCTAACAAAGACGATTTCATACCTAGGGACTCAAACCCGAAACTTTTAATTAAGGATGAAGAAGTACATATCACTCCACCACAATTCTTGTTGGTCCCAATTTTTTAACTGCTCCCTAGTGCTTTTCTATCCCCCTTTTTCTCCATAAAGCTTTCATGTTTTATATATGTGCCATTTGGCTAAAGGATTTGTTTAACTGACATCGAATATATATATATATATATGTGATCTCTTTCCTTTTTCTAATTTAGGATTATCATTTCATTTCACTATGGTCATGTTTAATTTGCATTGACATAGTTACTTAAAGGATGACGGATATAAGAGGTTAACCTGCACTTGCGAGGTCAAAAGTTCTTTATTAGGACCATGTTTATATAATAGGAGTGGAAAAAAACAGGGATATAGATAGCATAATTGAGCTACAGAGGAATTAATCGAATTATTGTATTGAATGAGCTATAGTAAGAATTATTAATGGTTTATTCATTTCATGCGCCAAATTCATTTACGTTTTCATACAACTTGTGATACAATTAATTAATTAAGTAGTTCGCACTGTAAAAGTCCAGGTCTGTTTTTCAAAATAACATAAAACAGGATTTAATTTCGTCCACACATAATTAATGAATTTTAAATTATTGAGAAATACTCCTCCTACTACAGCTTACTCAGTTTGTTTTAAGTCTATTTCACCGTTTCAAAAGTAGAGATGTTAATTAAGTGAATTAGGCACAAAGCCGTGATGCATTAATGGCTTGTGATTCTTAGACCTTAGTGTGGGGATTGAAGACAAGTCAAAGATACAACTTAACATTATTTCTGCCCGCTTTATTAAATCATAATTCATGAAAGCACCGTCTTTAACCCTTTTCCAACTCTCATATATTGGCCCCTCATCCAAAAATAAGAAAAAAAAGTTAAATGCCTTCTTTCTCCCAAGTAGAGCTGGCAACGAGGTAGGGCAGGATTATAAAACATTTTGTTCAGAATCAAAAGTGGGACAAGTTAAACAAAAGTTAACAAGTTTACTATTTTAAGCTCTGTCAATTTTAGCTAAATGAAAGTGAAAATAATAATAATAAACGAAAACATTAGCGAAATAGAGTTGGATGGGTGTGGCATATGTGGCATATAAAAGATGATAAAATGCTAGTTGGGGCGGTGCGTATATATACTAGTCTCATGCAGGGGCGGCTTGACGAATTTTGTGGCATAAAGCCAAACTTTACGAGGGGCCTTAACTTTTCTTTTTTTAAAAATTATTTATTTATTTGAAATCTAGTTTTTCTAACGTTTCTTAGACACAAAGTTATTAATAATTTTCTTATAATCAATAACTCCTAATAAGTTTTTCTAAATTGACAATATAACTATTCCATTTAACTTTTATTGAGACATTGTTCTTAGGTGAGATTTTATCAATTTTAATTTTGAAAATTTCTTTCTGCTAAAACGACGGAAACAAGAGTTATTAACATTATTCCATAAAGTAATATAGATTTTGGAAAAAAGAATCAATTTTTTTTATTTGACCGAGTGTATCAATTATGTTATCCTCTAATTGTATTATTTTTCTTAATATCTTTAATTCTGAGAATAAATTTAAACCATCAATATCGAATTGATCAGTATGCTTTAAGGAACATTCAACATTAAAGCAATATTTTTTCAAATTTTCATCATCTAGTGATCTTAATTTTTACCACAAAATAGAAAACCAAAAGTATTTTCATATGCTTCGAATTGTTAAAATCTGTTTTGAAGTGAAAAAATAGCTTTGTCTACTATGTATAAAGTAATCAACTCTAAAGGACTCTTCAAAAGATTTTGAGATTTTATGATCAAAATTCTCATCAAATTGTTACTTCTTATATATATCATATATTTATTATGAAATCCGGGTTCGATATTCATTTCAAGTGCAGTTTTCTTAGCGGAAATCATAGCAGTTGCAAATCCTTCTTCTCTATACTTGTTAAAAAAAAATCAAACATTTTCACTTCACAGAACCTTTTGAAAACTTATACATAGCCTATTAAGTGTAACAAAAAAATAGGGCATTTATAAATGTGGGGCCTAAAGAAGTTACTTTAATTGCTTTAAGGAAGGGTCACACCTGGTCTCAGGGTACGCACGTTGCGCGTGAACCCTATATTATTAACTATAACTTTTTAAATTATACTAATATACTAAACAATATTTTTCGAGTTATTAAATATAAACTAAAAGATTCTTGAAAATATTATATTTCGATTTTATCTAGCTCAATAAAAGAAAGAAATTTAAGTCATCAAATGCCTTATTATAATATTGTTATATGGTTATGTATTTGCAGTAGAGAGATAAATGATGTATTAATATATATTCACATTTCTTATAATAATGTTTTAGTCAATTTATAACTTTTGCGCTTCTTTATGAAATTAATTTGAAAAGGTAATTGAATATTGCAAGCCTCAAAAAGAAATTCTTCAGTTTGAGGATAATTCAAGCTTGTCCAATACATGATAGATGATTATGAAGGAGTTCTTTACAAAGTAGGATTTGATAAAAGCTTGATTAATATTTATTTTTCTCATTACAACTTTGAGTAAGCAGGAATATCGAAAAGTAACATTAAATCGGGTGCTAGAGAATTTACTTCCTTATGATTTCTATGTTTACAATTACAGAAGTTATGTGTGTATATATATATATATATAGAAGGACTAACTTTATGAATAGTTGGTTGTGTTGGATGATTGATAGGCAATTTGAAGGATGAATGCTGGAGGATAGCTTTTTAGAGCGATCGCTCTGCTCGAACGGATAGAACAAATGGTCCAACTGCATAACTTTTTTTTTTCATTACTTTCATGGTCGTGCCTCGTGGCACGGCAGCCCATACTATTGAAATGGTTTGTCAGTAAAGATGTTCCCACAGGTTCCCCTTTTCCAATGGTACTATAATTCATATTCCCATCCCTTCATTCCCTTTTTTGGTCTATCTACATTCCAGAAAATTTATACGCTTTGTGGACGGAGCAAAAATTGGAGTCTTTATCAATGTTATTAAAGTGCAACAAAATGTCTTAAAGTTGAATATGATTCACGAAGCATCTGGCTTACCGGTAATCTCTCATTTCCACCGTCGAGAGATTAGCATAATATATTTAATATAAAGAGATTAATTTATAGAATGTTATAACAATAATTTTCTCATCTGCTCTAAAATTAGATTGTTCGAACTTCATATATAATTGATAAGTATCTTCTTGCGAGTATTTCTATAATTTGTTGTTGAATTAAAGATTATAATTATGATGGGTAATTAGAGAAATTATATCTGATAATATCTGTCGAAATGTGTATTTACATTTTTACACATACTATTCTTATATGATTAAAGGGTGAAAAGGTTGTCAATTCTAAATGGGAATTTTGACATATTAATGTGTTCTTACTTTCGATCTTTCTACTTTTCATTCTTTTGTTGAATACATAAAGAAAGAAACATAAAAATCCATGGAACTCAAAATTTCTTGAATAATATGATGGGATTTTTCTTTATATATATATATATACCTTGTTAATGACTTGTTTAATTACCTTGTTACAACTTTTGCAGCCTTCGATATATTTACAGTTTTGCTTGGTAATATAAATAAATACCATAATGTTATGAAACAATAAAAGAAAATAATAATGTTATGAAATAATAAAAGAAGAAGAACAATATTGCAGAGAAAGAGAGAGAGGGAATTCTTATTGAATTTTGGGATGATTTACAATGGGCTAAGACCCCTCTATTTATAGGGAAAAAATGACTTAGCCACAAAGTAGAACTCTTTAAAAGATAGACATTCACTCTAAATAGAGTTCTATTTATAACACTCCCCCTTGAATGTCTATTCAACAAATAATGTGTCTCGTTAAAACCTTAACTAAAATAAAACCCAATGGGAAAAGAAATTCTAGAAAAAGAAAAAGAGTACATGTATTTAAAAATGCGTCTTTTGGTTGCCTCGTTAAAAACCTCGCAAGGAAAACCCAGTGGGACAAAACCTTGTAAGGGAAAAAGAGTGCAACGCGCATTAACTCCCCCTGATGAGAGCATCAATTCACATCCTTGAGCCTTCGCATCCCAATCTTGTGTATTAGCTTCTTGAAGGTTGACGTTGGTAGAGATTTTGTGAACAAATCAGCCATATTATCACTTGAACGAATCTGTTGCACACTAATATCACCATTCTTTTGAAGATCATGTGTGAAGAATAACTTTGGTGAAATATGCTTTGTCATATCTCCTTTTATGAATCCTCCCTTCAATTGTGCTATGCATGCTGCATTGTCTTCATACAAAATCGTGGGTAGTTTGTCACACTTTAAACCACATTTGTCTCGAATAAGATGTATTATAGACCTCAACCACACGCATTCTCGACTTGCTTCATGAATAGCAATTATCTCTGCATGATTAGATGAAGTAGCCACGATCGATTGCTTAGTTGATCGCCAAGATATGGCAGTGCCTCCACAGGTAAACACATAACCTGTTTGAGATCGGGCCTTGTGTGGATCAGATAAATACCCAGCATCGGCATAACCAACAAGATCGGGACTGCAATTATTGCCATAAAATAAGCCCATATCAGTAGTTCCTTTTAGATACCGCAATACGTGTTTGATTCCATTCCAATGTCTCCTTGTAGGAGCAGAGCTATATCTTGCTAAGACATTGCCTGAGAAAGTTATGTCAGGCCTTGTAGTGTTGGCAAGATACATTAGTGCACCAATTGCATTAAGATATGGTACTTCAGGACCAAGTAGCTCTTCATTCTCTTCTCGAGGTCGGAATGGACCCTTATTCACATCAAGTGATCGAATAACCATCGGAGTACTTAATGGATGTGCTCCATCAATGTAAAATCGTTTCACTACCTTTTCTATGTAGGTAGATTGATGCACAAAGATCCCGTTTTCCAAATGTTCAATTTGCAAACCAAGACATAATTTTATCTTTCCGAGATCTTTCATCTCGAATTCTTTCTTTAAATAATCAATTGCCTTTTGGAGTTCTATAGGAGTTCCAATAAGGTTTATGTCATCAACATATACGGCAAGTACAACAAATTCCGATGTTGTTTTCTTTATAAAAACACATGGACAAATGGCATCATTTATATAACCTTCCTTTAATAAGTACTCACTAAGACGATTATACCACATACGTCCTGATTGCTTTAGACCATACAAAGATCTTTGCAATTTGATTGAAAATATTTCCCGGGACTTTGAATTATGTGCGTTAGGCATTTTGAATCCCTCGGGAATTTTCATGTATATCTCATTATCAAGTGAGCCATAAAGGTAGGCGGTAACCACATCCATTAAATGCATGTCAAGCTTTTCATGGACAACAAAACTAATGAGATAACGGAACGTTATAGCATCCATGACGGGTGAATATGTCTCTTCATAATCGACACCAGGCCTTTGTGAAAATCCTTGTGCAAAAAGGCGTGCCTTATATCTTTGTACCTCATTTTTCTCATTCCTCTTGCGTACAAAGACCCATCTATAGCCAACAGGCTTAACACCATTAGGTGTTTGGACTATAGGCCCAAAAACTTCACGTTTCACAAGTGAATTCAGCTCTGATTGGATTGCTTCTTGTCATTTTGGCCAATCATGTCTTTGTCGACATTCTCCAACAGA
>MDKJ01161502.1:0-27238 GCA_005239525.1 Nicotiana knightiana
AATCAGAGACCCCTTAGAATAGGGAGAGTCAATTAACAGTACAAATTAGGGTTCAAATAAGGTAACAAACCAGTCATATACCATATAGGGGTCAATTAAACCCCTAAATCGGACTAAAAGTTTAATTAAGGCAAGTATTACTAATTAAAGTCACAAATAAGGAAATAGGTAAAATCACAGAGAAATATTGATTTTAACAGGAAAATATAATTCGAACCCTAAATAAAATCAGTCAATATATTTGATTCACAAAAATAAATAAATAACGGGAAAAAGATTGAAGCAATCAGTGTATGAAACAGAAAGACCTAGGGTTTAAGCATATACACAAAAAATAGTCGAAATAGCAAAGGATAATCAGATTCAACCACTTGAAAGTCAAAAACCCTTTTGAAGAAAACTTAGAACGAAACCCCAATTTCAGAAAAGCACTGGAATCGAATAGTAATAACGAAAGCAGAAGATTTTTTGAGGAAAAATACCAAATAACACTTAAAATGTTTTAGATCTATAAGGATCTGAATAGACCCAAGTATTCATAAGATTAGGGTTTTCAAAAATGACAGAGATGAAAGGAAACTCAGTCTAAAACCATAGATGAGAACCATAAATAAGAAGAAAATAGTACTCACAAACAGAAATGGCCATAGATAGGCATGTGAGAAACGTTTCGAACAAAACCAAGTTGAATATCTTTGACATTCTCTCATAAATCAACAAAGTCGAACAACCAGAAGATGTAGAAGGCCGGCAAAGGCCGGAAAATACAGAGAAACCTCATGAACGGTGAGATTTTCCGGTGAAGGCGGCTAGGTTTTAGGGGAGTGATTGAGAGAGAAGGGGAGGGATTAGGGAAACGAAGACGGCGGGGGAGAGGAAAAAATGAGATAGGGTTTTGGGGGTTAGGTTAGATTAAAAAGGAAGGAAATAATGTGGACAGTTGATCTCAGAGATCAACGGTCACGATTAAAGAGGGGTTTGGGTCGGGTAGATGAAAGATTGGGCTTGGGTAGAATTTGGGCTAGGATTTAAGATATTTGGGCTGGTATAATTGGGTTGAAACGAAATTGAAAGGGGCTATTAGTTAAATACCCAACTAATTAATAAAATAATTTATAAAAATAATTAACAAATTATAAAAATGATTTTCATGCATAAAAAATGGTTTAAAATAATTACTCAATATTATAAAAATATAAAAAGCTATTTTCTGGTGAAATAATGTAATAATGCGTACATGGGCTGTTATTGCAAAGTTATTACAATTATAACCCGAAAAATGTAAATGTGGCTATTTATGGAATAATTAAAGCTTATTATGAATATAAATGGAAAAATTAAGTCATGAAATTGTTATAAATCCATTTGTGATGCAATTAGTAATTATTTATATAATAAAAATACTAGGATAAATTAATAAACAATCCTTAGAAAAATGCATAAATTATGGAAAAATATTAGTTGATGCTCATGTACTATTTTGAAAATAGATATGCATTTTACAAATAGTATAGGAAAAAATTGGGTATCAACAATTGCCTAACATGGCAAGCAAATCTTGCTATAATCAAACATAAACGGTTCAACTCTTTGATTTTCTATGGTTATTCCGTCTATATACATCCCTGAATCTTTAAGGGTAACGAGTATGTTCATCTCCTTCGATTATTACTTATCCCAAATTAGGGTTTTCAAACCCTTTCAATCAGACCTAAAAAAGTGTAATTTTCTTATTTTTAACACTATTTTGTTTCTATCTCGTGTGATTCTTACCTTATTTACTTCATTTTCATACTTTTCTTTACTGATTTCATACTTCCCTTTAAAACTAGAGTTTAAAGTTTTTCTTCCTGATTCTAATGAATCTTTCATTTTTGTGTTCAGCTGTCTTATCTCTTTATATTTTCCGTGATTTTTACGTCAATATTCCGCTTAAAATTTGTCTGGTGTTATTTTGTGTTTCCTTCAATATTTATTCAAATAGTCTGAATAATCTCTTTTAGTTTGACATTACTTGTGATTCCTTTAATATTTTCCCAATATTCTTAATAATCTTATGTTTCCCTATTTGACATGTCTAATATTCTGGACAAATTGTTATTTTTGGTATTACGCGTTCTGCCTTAATTACTCCGAGTGATTTCTGGGGATGCTTCTTTAATTTGTTGAACCCCTTAATTTATGCCTATGACTGATTCTGCATATATCTCCTTACATGTGATTGATTTGTTTCCATGATTATGTCTTGATTTACACTACTATATATACCCTTCCCCTTATTAACAACCTTGAATTTTTTGAACTTAATATACTTTCAAAACTTAAAGTTGTCCTATATTTTGTCTTTGACCGGCTGGAAGCCAAGGTCACTGGATTCTGAGCTACTGCCATACTTATTCTGTGTATTTTCTTCGCTTAACTAGTTAGTTACCTGACTTCTGTATTTCATTCTTTCATACCCTTGATTTTCATATGTTGTTGGAACTAAATCCATGACCCTAATATGAATATTAGCATGTCTACTCCTTACCCCGAATCCCTGTAATGAATGCCTCTGTGACTCTTGCTATTAGTGATGATCTGCCTATTGTTATTATGTAAACATAGTCACTCAACCCCTATACCTCTCTGATGTTTGTAATGACCGTCTCATCATGCTTAGATTGCTACTTTAAAACGAGCCTTTGGTATAAATTGAGTCCCCTTTGTTAGACAAATGTAACAACACTAGCTACTACTTGACATGATTTGCCAAGTTGCATGCCTTAATATGATGCCCTCTCCTTTCTATGATGTTGTCCTAGTTCTCTTAGTACTAACATTGTGTTATGTACTTAGCCTCATTTAACATGTTCTAACTTATTTGTAAACATGTTCTTTAGCTTTCCTTGGCATATTGTTATTGCATGCACTGAGTATGAAACCTGTTATGAGCTGTATTAAACCAGTTCTTGCTTGAGTTCTATGATGCACCTAAGTTTTTTGTTTGCTGACTCAACGTGGCTATGTCTGTTTACTCAATTCCTATTTTCTCAATTTTGGTCTTTCTCTTATGTCACTCAACTCTTTGAATCCTACTTTTTAATCAATGCTGCCTAAATTCTATCCTTTAACCACCATAGTGTGAGCATTGCCATGGGTTCTTAAAGCCTTTGGGACCTCTGACACACTAGGGCCTTGGTTCTATATGCTCAAATCTTTTCTGTACTCACTGGGTGAATCACTTCGATGCTTGTGTCTATGACCCTATAACTATGGGACTGTTTGTGAAGTGTGAGAATGAAGGCTTGGCCTGGATAGGTGTATCATTGGGCCTGCTGTACGACCTTATAGCTATATTTGTTCCATAATTTACTATATTCATTATAGGTTTGTAATAATTATGGTAATAACATTCCGGGGTATTTAGTAAAATTGGGAAGGGGTTTCTTATTTTCATTTGCAAAATTGGATAGAAATCCTGCCTATAGGTTCTCTACTGTGTTGTTGATCCTGCCTATAAGCTCTATATTATGTCGATTCTTCCTATAGGTTCTCCATTGTGTTGTTGAAGTTACATGCTAGAAATCCTGCCTATAGGTTCTCTACTGTGTTGTTGATCCTGCCTATACGCTCTATATTATGTCGATTCTTCCTATAGGTTCTCCATTGTGTTGTTGAAGTTACATGCTAGAAATCCTGCCTATAGGTTCTCTACTGTGTTGTTGATCCTGCCTATACGCTCTATATTATGTCGATTCTTCCTATAGGTTCTCCATTGTGTTGTTGAAGTTACATGCTAGAAATCCTGCCTATAGGTTCTCTACTGTGTTGTTGATCCTGCCTATACGCTCTATATTATGTCGATTCTTCCTATAGGTTCTCCATTGTGTTGTTGAAGTTACATGCTAGAAATCCTGCCTATAGGACCAATGCTTCGATATTTTAGAAATCATGATCTTAGGTGTATTAATTTGTCCAATAATTATGTGTTAGAAACCATGCCCATAGGATCAATACTTGGCTTAATTATCCTCTAGTCCAATCATGCAAATTCCTTCTTGTATACTGTGCATATTATAGAAATAATGTCTATAGGTTTTAAACCATTCCTCGTTTTTCTTGTTAGACTAATTCACATAAGTTAAGTTCGGGCGGGACCCACCGTTGTGGACCTCGAGGGGTGCCTAACACCTTCCTCTCAAGGTAATTTGAGCCCACCCTTGATCTCTGGTGATGCAAACTGGTATAATCTGATTTATTTGTTATAGGTGCCCTAACGTACCTTAATCCGTTAGGTGGCGACTCTCCAACAACCAATTCATTTTCCCTTCTCTCAAAAGGAGTTGTCAAATGTCGAAACCCGATTTCGCGAGAAAAAGGGGGCCCGACAACATGGCGACTCTACTGGGGATATCCTTAGGCTCTTAACATAACGAACTTGTTTTGTGAATAAGTCTTTTTCAATAATTATGTCTTTATTATTTTTGCTAATACTTGTACATCCCTTTCCCATTCCCACTTTACATGGACTTGTTTGTCGTCCTTCATTTAGTTTGAATGCAACATTATACTTACTAATTCCCTTTTTCCTGTTTTTATTGCTTTTTCATTATGGAAACTAACTCCTCTCTTTGTTTTCTTTCATTCCTGCCTTTACAATTATTAAATACCGTATTTTGTTGTTTTCATCATGCAAATACTTGACAACGTGTTATTTTTCTTTTTCATAAATACATGCTCGACATCATATCCCACTCGTGTGTAATTAATACCATAGCGGCACTTGATGAGTGTCTACGCTTTTCCTATATGACCCTTTTTGAATTTGGAAAGGCTTATTTACGGTAAAACTAGTCGATCAGCGGTGCAGTCGACGCTTCCGTGCCTTTCCTCCTCAAGTTATCCGCTTGGGGATACCAGTCTAGACTTCTATAGAAACTTTACTCTGATAATAACTATACATGCATCATGATCAAACCTAGCATGGGTTAATATGTTGTCCGCATAATAACTCTCTAAGAAAGACCTTGTCCAAAGCCCACCGGGATTTCCATAATCCAATGGGCGCAACCACGATATGTGCATTATTTGGAGAAACAAATGCCGATATGTTAATCGTTAATGTGCAAATAGTCGAATCCGAAGAGGGAAAGGGTCTAACTTTGTTTATTTTGCAAAAAATGAGGCACGAAGTCCCCAGGTTCGTCATGGTCCGAAATATACCACCATTATTGCTGGATTGGTGGTAAAACTTTTGGCCAAGCGAAAAAAATCACGTGAAAAGGGTTCTAAAAAACTTACCCTTCTTATTAGACATCCAACCCAACAACATGCTGATCGAGGCTGTTACCATGTTCTAGGACGGAGAAAGGGCTGTATTCCATTTTGGAAATATAGAAATGACTCCTCTCTTGGAGGAAATAGGAGGGTTCGCTATATTACCCTGGGATAGTCCCGGTTTGTTAGTTCCAGAAAATCGCACTCCCAGGGGGTTTCTAAAAATGATGGGTCTGAGAAAGAATGATGACTTGGCATGCTTGAAGAAGTCCTACATACCCTTTGACTTCCTCTAGGAACGATATGGACACAGCAAATCTTATCGCATTTTTCATGACGAATTCTCCATCACTTCCCTAGGTTGGACTCATCATAGGGTTTTCATATTCATCGTATGTTTTCTGGGTATGATATTATTTTCAAGACAAGGGGACAGGATTCACACCAGGTTGGCTATGGTAACCAAAGCTTTAATGGAAAGGATCGAGGGACAAACATATACTATCGTTCCAATGATTGTAGCAGAAATGTACCGAGCTCTGGATCGTTGCAAGAAGGGGTTCAAACATTTTGAGGGTGTAACTTGCTACTGCAGATTTGGTTGTTGAAACATCTTCAGAGAGGCCAATATCTCCAAGAATTCCCACGAAGACCTTGGAATGACCACATAGCTTTCCACCATCTGAAAATAATGACCTTCATCCCATACAGGTTTGCACAACTAGAGAATGCTATAGAATGGGTACAGTTGTTCATTAATGTGACCAAGGACAAGGTTCATTGGATGTTCGAGTGGTCCCCTACTAGCGAATTCATCATCAGATCCAGGAATGTTCCGTATTTGGTGTTGATTGGGTTAAGGGGAATATATCCCTATGTTCCTATCAGGGTTATGAGACAAGCTGGTAGAAAACAAGTCATATCGCGAGTCTCCAAAATGGGTCATTACAAAGAAGATTTTCAAGACGATGCCATTCCATACAAATGTGAGGCCCATCACATGTGGAATTTGAAGATTATTGTAGAAAAGGATACCATCGAGCCAGATCGATACCACGCAGTTCATGTGTACTTCTACCCATCATGGTTGGATGATAGCATATCAGGAATAGTCGAGACAGGGGTCGGTCAAGGAAACAGGGTCATAGATGAAGCTGTTGAAACACAGGTGAAGTATAAGAGGCTACGCAAAAGAGTCCTCGATTCCGAGGCCAGGCATTTGGAACAGCACAAGATTGACATGGAGTGAATTAATGAGTGGAGGGAAATGGCTAAAAAGTCGACAGAAAGGTTGGAATATCTGGAGCAGGGTCTAATGGAATTAGACGGGAAGCTGAGGAAAAGAGTCATAGACTGTTAGGATGCAGAGGGCAACAAAGGAGGACACCTAGCAAGGGCGTATCTACTGCGGGACATGCGCGACCTGGGGAATCTGATTGACGGAGCCAAGAAGGCCAAGCTTGGAGAAGGTCCCTCTAGGACCAAGTAGATTAGGATTATTTGTTTTTTAGAGTCATTTTAGAATTTGAATGTAATAAGTCAAATGCCATTAGTGACTCATTTACTTATTGTCATTTTAGGTTCGTCTTATTTACTACATTAATGAAATGAGGCAGTTACCGGCATTAAATTTCTCCAAATCTACATGTCGTTATGCCTACCTCGGACACAATAAGGGTCCCAAATTAGGACGCAAATTTATATTTCCACAATACGTGTTTAAATACTACAAATACCCTTTCAAAACTCCTTACTGACTTACCTTTTTGTTTTCTTTTTCTTTAATTTGATTATTCCATCCCCTAAGGTTGGTTCGCACATACTAGCATCATCAGCATATCACACCAGATCCAGAGGCCCTCCACCTCTTCCTCCTCCAAGCAATCCGAGAAGTAAGGGAAAAGCTAAAATGGATGATATGAGTGGTATCAAGAAAGGCAATGTTGCTCATGCGAAAAATGTTGAAACTTTAGACGGTCGGAGTACTCCGGCACAGAATGATTTGGTCTTACGGGTGGAGCAGAAGATACAAAAATTGCAAGGGGAGCTTGATCAAGTCCACAACTTGGAAAACCTCTCCCTCACCCTAAACGTCCCAGACATCAACCAGCAAAACACTAAAAACCTAGTACCTCCTCAAAACACACCAAACCAATGTCCGCAAAATCCTCCCCCTCCCTACTAATATGAAACACCTCCCCAAAATCCCAATCCTCTACCAGTACCTACCCCTCCTTAACACCAGTATCTTCCGACTCAATACCCGCAAACCACTACTTACCATACTCCTCAACATACCCCACAACCTATCCTCGATCCGCAAAATTCAACTAATGATCACCACTACACTCAAATCCCCGGCATCTACCAAAACAATCCCATAAACGTAGAAACCTTACCCCACTCCACTCAACCAACCTCATACTGTCACGACCCGAATTTCCTACCGTCGGGCTCATAATGGCGCCTAACATTGAACCCGCTAGGCAAGCCAATGTTAATGATTATTTGCCTTATTCTTTATTATTAACAGCTACCAGGTGAAAACAAAACCAACAGAAATAAAGGTGCGAAAGGAAATAAAGTCTAGCAACTTGACTACTTACCATTTCAAAATTTATAATACTAAACCCAGAATTTGGTGTCACAATTTCCACGGACTGGCTATGAATACTACATATACAGGTCTGAACAAAATAGATACATCTGTCTCAGGATAAAGAAGAGAAGAATATAAAGGAAGTAGGAGGGGACGCCAAGGCCTGCGGACGCCTGCAGGACTACCTTGGAATCTCTAAATGGACTGAAGGCAGCCTCCTCACTCTAGGGTCCATAGGGTCCTGTACCGGGATCTGCACAAAAAATATATGCAGAGTGTAGCATCAGTACAACTAACCCTATGTACTGAGTAAGTGTCGAGCCTAACCTCGGCAAATTAGTGACGAGGCAAGGACACGACAACCAAATCAACTTGTGCAGTTTAACAGTATACGGAGAAAATAATAACAACGAGAAATAAGCAGCTCAGCATAAAATAAATGGGAACATGCTGAGGGGAGGAAATATCAAATAATGGAAATAACGAGATAAAGCAAAAATTAGATATCAATTTAAGCAACAGAAATAGTAATACAAAAACAAATGCACGGCATCACCCTTCGTGCTTTTACTCTCGTCCTCATCATCAAAATCAATATATTCAGCACGGCATCACCCTTCGTGCTTTTACTTCACATAATCATGGCACGGCATTATCCTTTGTGCATTATCACTCATATCATGGCACGGCATCACCCTTCGTGCTTTTAAAATCACAATATCGGCACGACATCACCCTTCGTGCTTTTACTTCACATAATCATGGCACGGCATTATCCTTTGTGCATTATCACTCATATCATGGCACGGCATTATCCTTTGTGCATTATCACTCATATCATGGCACGGCATTATCCTTTGTGCATTATCACTCATATCATGGCACGGCATTATCCTTTGTGCATTATCACTCATATCATGGCACGGCATTATCCTTTGTGCATTATCACTCATATCATGGCACGGCATTATCCTTTGTGCATTATCACTCATATCATGGCACGGCATTATCCTTTGTGCATTATCACTCATATCATGGCACGGCATCACCCTTCGTGCATTAACATTCACTCACAATCTCACGCACGGCATCACTCTTCGTGCTTTTACACTCTTCCTCACCCAAACACATCAAATGACAGCAATCCAACAAGGAAATTAACAGAGTAAACAAAAATAAAACCATAACATCCCGGCAAGGGAGCCAACAGTGGAATCAATACCATCACGGCAAGGGAAACAGCTATAACCAATCTCACTTAGTACATAACTTCACATAGAAATCTTCAACTTAAACCAATACTCAACACTGTTCAATATCCAGGAATTTCCACCAACATGGATAGCTATAAAGTGAAACTCAAGATTACTTAACGAAAAACCACATAAATCACAATATTCGACTCACGGGCATGCTTGACACCAACGTATAGGTACTCGTCACCTCACCTATGCGTTGAACATGATTGTTACGACCCGATTTACCCTCCGAAAGGCATCGTGACGGCCCCTAGTCTCTACAACTAGGTAAGCCTAATTACGAAAAACACATGTTAAATAGAAGCAATAAAATAAAGGTGAAATAAGTGAATCTACAATGAAATACCGCCTCTTGGCGCGTACAAAATACAAATTTTCCCAAAACCCGGAATATCACTTTAATCACAAGCATTGTCTCAAAATAGCTCTATACAATGAGAGGGAATTTACATTAAAAAAAAAAAGAAATCTATCCAAATCTGGAGTGGAAGGTGACTCGAAGGACTCTGCGGACGCGGCAGAATTACCTTTCGGTCTCCTAGAAGCTGTTGCTCGGACCCCTAGCCATGAAACTAAGTGTTGGTACCTGGATCTGCACATGAAAAACATGTGCAGGAAAGGGCATGAGTACACCACAAATTGGTTCCCAGTAAGTGCCAAGCCTAACCCCAGTCGAGTCGTGACGAGGTCTGGTTAAGGCTCTACTGGATTTTTGTAGTAAAACAATATAAAAATGTGAACAAAGAGATATAATAAGCTAAAGCAAAACAGTAGGAGCAATGAGCTAAAAGAAAATAATAACAGGGAGCCCTCGCCTCAGCACATCATATATCACAGTAACAAGTATGCAATGCAGTACAGGGGAAAGCTCCCGGAATCTCGTACGTAGTCCCAATTAAAATATGCAATGCAGTACAGGGGAAAAGCTCCTGAAATCTCGTCTGTAGTCCCAATTTAAATATGCTATGCAGTACAGGGGGAAAGCTCCCGAAATCTCGTTCGTAGTCCCAATATAAATATGCAATACAGTATAGGGGAAAGCTCACGGAATCTCGTCTGTATTCCCAATTTAAATATGCAATGCAGTAAAAATACCGAGTACAATTTTTATTTAAAACAGTTCAGGAAAAATCACAGGAAAAAATGTGGATAAAACTACCTAAACATGGTACACATAGTAATAACTAGGGAAAATTCAAGTAAAGTAGGTAGGCATGCTATTTCCTAATCTAAACTACATAGTCGATACATGAATCAGCGAAATAGGAGTGAAATGATTTAAGTCATGGAGGGAAAAATGGAGTTTTAGCAACAATGGCCCGTGTACGTACTCATCACCTCACGGACACGGATCCCAACCAACATAGAACAGTATTAAAATAACCTAGGGGAAGTCCCCAACACAGAGTTAGGCAAGCCACTTACCTCGACTGCGCTACTTAACTCAAAACAACGCTCTTGCCATGATTATCCGACTCCGAATGGCCCAAATCTATTTAATTCGATTGCATAATATAAATATCACTTTAAGGAATCAAAATAGCTAATAAGTTCGAAGCTAATACGCGAAATTAGGAAAATCACCCAAAAAGTCCCCCGGGCCCACGTCGGAATCGAGTGAAAGTTACGAATTTAGAACACCCATTCACTCACGGACTCACTAGAACAAGAATCATCGAAAACTAACAACAAAATCCTATTAAATTCTCGGATTTCCTAATTGGGGAAACTTCTTCCCATTTGCATGATTTTTTTCACCTAAATCCCTTGACTGCATGGAAGAAATTGCTATAATTTAATGATATACAAAGGGAATAGGTTTAGGAATTGTTACCTATGAAGATTTTCCTCAAAACTCACTCCAAATCGCCTACACCCAAGCTCCAAATGATTTTTAGAAGTTATGAAATTCAAGCCCTCGAATTTGATATAACTGCCCAGTGATTTCCGCACCTGAGGTCCTGTACCTACGAAAAATCCATCGCAGGTGCGAAAACCCACTAAAAGGCCTGGGGCCGCACCTGCGGTCAATTGGCCGTATCTGCGACTCCGCACCTGCGAGTACTGGTTGACTTGACCAAGCCCGCACCTGCGATCCCCTCTTCTGCACCTGCGTGTCCGCACCTGTGGATAGTCCATCGTAGGTGCGAGACACCAGAACCAGAAATGGTTCAGCTGTTTTCCAAGTTCCAAAATCACCCGTTGAGCATCCGAAACATCCCCGAGGCCCCCGGGACCTCAACCAAACTTACCAACCAGTCCTAATACCTTATCCAAACTTAGTCGAGCCTCCAAAACACATCACATAACACAAAAATCACCAATTATACAAGGATTCAAGCCTAAGAACTTATGAAATTTCCAAACTCTACAACCGATGCCGAAACACCTCGAAACTAGTCCGAATGACCTCAAATTTTACACACATGTCACAAATGATATAACGGACCTACAACCACTCTCGGAATTCCATTCCCAGCCCGATATCAAAATTCCACCTATCGGCCGAAATCGCTGAAATTCTAACTTTCGCCAATTCAAGCCTAAATTTACTATAGACCTCGAAAGCACATTTCGGACACGTTCCTAACTCCGAAATCACCCAACGGAGCTAACGGAATCGACGGAATCCCATTCTAGACCCGTCTTCCCACAGTTCCAGTTACGGTCCAATTTCTAAAGCTTAAACTAACATATAAGGACTATGTGTTCAAAAACTCTCTGAATTCCGCCACTCAACGTTCCAACAAGTCTCAAAAGCAGAAATAGACATGGAGAAAGAAATTATTAGGTTATTGGGGTGCTAACTCTCAAAATGACCTACCGGGTCATTACATTCTCCCCCTCTTAAGAAAATCTTTCGTCCTCGAACGAGTATATAGACATACCTGAAGCTGTGAAAAGATGAGGGTACTGACTTCGCATATCCTGCTCGGTCTCCCAAGTCGCCTTCTCGACCGGCTGACCCCTCCACTGAACCTTTATCGACGCAATAGCCTTTGACCTGAGCTTTCTGACCTGTCTATCCAATATAGCTACTGGCTCCTCAAAATATGATAAATCCTTGTCCAACTGGACTGAACTGAAATCCAAAACATGAGTCGGGTCACCATGATACTTCCGGAGCATGGAGACGTGGAATATCGGATGAACTCCTGCTAGGTTGGGAGGCAGGGCTAGCTCATAAGCAACCTCCCCAGCACGTCGCAACACCTCAAAAGGGCCAATAAATCTCGGACTCAGCTTACCCTTCTTCCCGAACCTCATGACGCCCTTCATAGGTGATACCCGAAGCAAAACCCAATCACCAACCATAAATGCCAAATCATGAACCTTCCGGTCCACATAACTCCTCTGCCTGGATCACGTTCACCTTGTCCAGGCGTCCTGGACCAAATTTGTACCCAAAAATAGGGCCTCGCCCGGCGCAAACCATCCCATTGGGGATCGGCACCGTCTACCATACAAAGCCTCATACGGCGCCATCTGAATGCTGGACTGGTGGCTGTTTTATAAGCAAACTTTGCAAGTGGCAAGTATCGGTCCCATGACCCTCCGAAGTCCATCACACAGGCACGGAGCATATCCTCAAGAATCCAAATCGTGCGCTCGAACTGCCGGTCCGTCTAAGGGTGAAAGGTTGTACTCAACTCTACCCTGGTGCCTAGCTCCTGTTGAATGGCCCTCCAGAACCGTGAAGTGAATTGTGTGCCTCTGTCTGAAATGATAGATACTTGAATACCGTGGAGGCGAACAATCTCCCTGATATAAATCTCCGCCAACCTCTCAGAGGAGTATGTAGTCAACACAGGAATGAAATGGGCTGACTTGGTCAGCCGATCCACAATCACCCAATAGCATCGAACTTCTTCAAAAGTCCGAGGAAGTCCAACCACGAAGTCCATGGTGATTCGCTCCCACTTCCACTCTGGAAGCTCAATCTGCTAAAGTAACCCTCCCGGTCTCTGATGCTCATATTTAATTTGCTGACAGTTGAGACACTTGGCCACAAACTCCACTATATCCTTCTTCATCCTTCTCCACCAATAGTGCTGCCTCAGATCCTGGTACATCTTCGTGGTACCCGGATGAATGGAATACCGCGAGCTATGGGCCTCCTCAAGAATCAACTCCCGAAGCCCATCCATATTAGGCACATAGATCTGACCCTGCATCCTTATCACACTGTCATCTCCTATAATCACATCCCTGGCGTCACCTCGCCGAACCCTGTCCTAAAGAACCAGAAGGTGGGGATCATCATACTGGCGCTCTCGAATGCGGTCATAAAGAGAAGACTGAGCCACCACACAAGCTAAAACCCGGCAAGGCTCCGAAATATTCAACCTCACGAACTGACTGGCTAAGGACTGAATATCTAAGGGCCTCTCAACTACCGGAAGATATGCCAAACTCCCCAAACTCTCCGCCCGGCGACTCAAGGCGTCGGCCACTACATTGGCCTTCCCCCGGTGGTATAATTTAGCAACTCCAACCATATCCGCTGGCACAAATTGAGGTCCTTCTGCTTAAATATGTGCTGAAAACTCCAGTGATCGGTGAAAATCTCACAGTGAACACTGTATAAATAATGATGCCATATTTTCAGGGCGTGAACAATCGCTGACAACTCAAGATCATAAACTGGATAGTTCTTCTCATGCACCTTCAACTGTCTGGACGCGTAGGCAATCACCCTACCGTCCTGCATCAACACTGCTCCGAGGCCAATCCTCGAAGCATCACAATAGATGGTATAGGACCTTGAACATGTAGGCAATACCAACACTGGAGTTGAAGCCAGGGCTGTCTTGAGCTTCTGAAATATCTCCTCACACTCCTCAGCTCACCTGAATGGAGCACCCTTTTGAGTCAACCTGGTCATCGGTGCTGCAATGGATGAAAAACCCTCCACAAAACAGCGATAATACCCAGCCAAACCAAGGAAATTGCGGATCTCCGTAGCTGATGATAGTCTAGGCCAACTCTGCACCGCCTCCACCTTCTTCGGATCTACCTTGATGCCATCCCAAGACACTATGTGGCCCAAGAATGCCACTGAGTCAAGCCAGAACTCACATTTAGAGAATTTAGCATACAATCTCTTCTCTGTCAAAGTCTGAAGCACAGTCCTCAAATGATGCTCATGATCTTCCCGTGATCGGGAATACACCAAGATGTCGTCAATAAACACAATGACGAAGGAATAAAGATAAGGTCGGAACACACTGTGCATCAAATGCATAAAAGGTGTTGGGGCATTGGTCAGCCCAAATGACATAACAAGAAACTCATAGTGACCATATCTGGTCTTGAAGGTAGTCTTTGTGATATCCGGCTCCCGAATCTTCAATCGGTGATAGCCAGAACGCAAGTCAATCTTGGAGAATACCCTGGAGCACTATAGTTGGTCGAATAAATCATCAATGCGAGGCAAAGGATACATGTTCTTCACGGTGACCTTGTTCAACTGCCGATAATCAATACACATACGCATAGAACCATCATTTTTCTTCACAAATAATATTGGAGCACCCCAAGGTGATACACTAGGTCTGATGAAATCCTTATCAAGCAACTCCTGTAATTGCTCCTTCAACTTAGGAGGAGCCATACGGTAAGGAGGGATAGAAATGGGTTGAGTTCCCGGCAACAAATCAATGCCGAAATCAATATCTCTGTCGGGCGGCATACCCTGAGATCAGCTGGGCATACATCAGGAAAGTCCCTCACTACTGGAACTGACTCAACTGGAGGGGTATCAACACTGACATCTCTCACATAGGCCAAGTACGCATCACACCCCTTCTCAACTATCTGCTGAGCCTTAAGGAATGAAATGACACTGCGGGGAGTATATTCTAAGGTACCTCTCCACTCAAATCTCGGCAAGCCTGGCATAGCTAGCGTCACGGTCTTAGTGTGAAACTCAAGAATAGCATAATGGGGCGACAAGCAGTCCATGCCCAAGATAACATCGAAATCTACCATGATGAGTAATAATAAATCATCCATGGTCTCAAAAACACTAAGAGAAATCAAACACGACCGATATATGTGGTCCACAACTAGAGAGTCTCCCATAGGAGTAGATACATAGACATGGGAACTCAAAGAATCCCGAGATATCCCTAGATGTGGAGAAAAATAAGAGGACACATATGAATACGTAGAGTCTGGATCAAATAATATTGATGCATCCCTATGTCACACAGGGACAATACCTGTGATGACTGATTCTAAAGCAACAGCCTTAGAATGGGCTGGAAGGGCATAGAATCTAGCATGGCCTCCCCCTATAGGGCGACCTCTACCTCCCCGACCCCCACCTCGAGACCTCGAGCTAGCTTGAGGTGTAGTGGCAATTGGGGTTGGAAGAATAGCCGGAGGACCCGGCGGAGCATGTGGAGGCTGATAAGACTATGGAGGTGCATCCCTCCTGGCCCTGGGGCAATCTCTAATCAAGTGACGAGTGTCACCACACTCAAAACAACCCCTCGGAGGATGTTGTGGCTGAGACTGAATAGGAGCTGGCCTGCTGGGCTGGCCGGAAATAGCACCTCGAACTGGAGGCATGCTGGATACTAGCGGTGCATAATAGAACTCCTGAGGTCTAGGAGGAGCTGGAATACCGCTGGCTGTTGGAAGGTCTGAATGAACAGGGCGACCCACAAAGCCCCTATCGTGACGTGTTGCTGGTTCACGAGCTCCTGAAAAATGGCTAGTCTCTCGCGACCTCTTGGCCTCCCTCTCCTCATTGTCTCGGGCGAACATGCCCTCTACTCTTCTGGAAATACTCACTGCCTGCTGGTAAGTGATATCCATCTCCAACTCTCTGTCCATACTGGTCTGAATACTAGGATGGAGTCCCTCAATGAAGCGGCGAACCCGCTCTCTGACTGTGGCAACCAAGGCCAGTGCATGCCGATCTAACTCATTGAAACGGACTGCATACTCCGACACAGTCATAGTACCCTGGCGCAAATGCTCGAACTCCGCGCGCCAAGTATCCCTGAGGCTCTGAGGGACATATTCTCGCAAAAACATCTCTGAAAATTGAGTCCAAGTGAATGAGGTTGCCTCGTCCGGACTACTCAGCTCATAGGCCCGCCACCACTGATATGTCGCTCCCCTCAGCTGGAAAGTGGTGAAAGAAACCCCACTAGTCTCCACAATGGCCATAGTGCGGAGAATATGATGACAATCCTCAAGAAACCCCAGAGCGTCATCTGAAGCTAGTCCGCTGAAAGTAGGTGGGTGGTACTTCTTGTACCTCTCAAGTCTGAGTTGCTCGGCCTCAGAAGCCGCTGCCCTAGCATCATGTTGAACTGGAGCCGCTGGGGGCATAGGAATATACTCCGGGGCCTGATCAACTTGGCCCTTCTACTCAGGAGTGCGGGCTGCGGGAGTCTGTGCCCCCCCCCCCCCGGCCTGAGATGTAGAGGGAGCTATCGAAAATAGTCCAGCCTGTGCTATAGTACTGAACATGCTCATGAACTGAGAGAAAGTCTCCTGCAAGGCTGGAGAAGCAATAGGGACCTCCTGTGCCGGCTCTCCAGCTGGAGCTGCCATAGGCTCCTCTGCCGTTGCTCTCGCCGCTGCTTGGGCTGCACCGTGCGATCATCCTCTACCCCGCCCCGGCCCCGGTCCCGGCCTCTGGCGGCTCTGGCAGGGAGTTCGGGTGTCTGGTCGTCAGTCCTCCCAGTACGGGTTCTCACCATCTGTGGGAAAGAATAGAACAGAATTTGGATTAGATTTGTAGTGCCAATCCAACACAAGTCCTTTTTTTTAATATTTTTTGTTGTTGTCAATTGAAATTTCTTTTGTTTTTTTTTTTTCAATATTCAATATTTATATTGACAACAGTGTATCGAACAAATTAATTCATTGTGATAAATGAAGTGGATCTATTTAGTTTTATTTTATGTTTTAAATTAATTCGAAAATGTGAATGTATTTTTTGAGATTTCTTCCTTCAATGGTTTTTGGTTGTCTTGTCTAATCTCTTTATTTCTTTTTCTTCGATATTTTCTTCGGGTTGCTAACTCAACGGTAGAGTACTCGGCTTTTAAGTGCGGCTAATCTCTTTTACAAATATGGATGAAGTGAGGGATTCGTCCATACTCTCGGTAAAGTTTGGAAGACCACGACTGATCCTGAAAGGGAATGAATGGTAAAAATATTTTAGAATTTTTTATGTCAATAACTCACACGAAAAGGAAATCAAAGAAGTATGATTGTTCTTAACAGTTACATAGCCTCCCGAAGATAGATACGGACGTCTCCACACCGATCCGCGAGACTCTAATAAACCGGCTTGTGACTTGTGACTCCTATGAACCTAGACGCTCTGATACCAACTTGTCACGACCCGATTTACCCTCTGAAAGGCATTGTAACGGCATCTAGTCTCTACGACTAGGTAAGCCTAATTGCGAAAAACACATGTTAAATAGAAGCAATAAAATAAAGGTGAAATAAGTTAATCTACAATGAAACACCGCCACTTGGCGCGTACAAAATACAACTTTTCCCAAAACCCGGAATATCATTTAGTCACAAGCTCTGTCTCAAAATAGCTCTATACAACGAGAGGGAATTTACATTAAAAAAAGAAATCTATCTAAATCTGGAGTGGAAGGTGACTCGAATGACTCTGCGGACGCGGCAGAATTACCTTTCGGTCTCCTAGAAGCTGCTGCTCGGACCCCTAACCACGAAACTGAGTGTTGGTACCTGGATCTGCACACAAAAAACATGTGCAGGAAAGGCATGAGTACACCACAAATTGGTACCCAGTAAGTGCCAAGCATAACCCCAGACGAGTAGTGACTAGGTCAGGTTAAGGCTCTACTGGATTTTTATAGTAAAACAATATAAAAAAGTGAACAAAGAGATATAATAAACTAAAGAAAAATAGTAGGAGCAATGAGCTAAAAGAAAATAATAATAATAGGGAGCCCTCGGCTCAGCACAACATATATCACAGTAACAAGTATGCAATGCAGTATAGGGGAAAGCTCCTGGAATCTCGTCTGTAGTCCCAATTTAAATATGCAATGCAGTACAGGGGGGAAAGCTCCTGAAATCTCGTCTGTAGTCCCAATTTAAATATGCTATGCAGTACAGGGGGAAAGCTCCCGAAATATCGTCTGTAGTCCCAATATAAATATGCAATGCAGTATAGGGGAAAGCTCACGGAATCTCGTCTGTATTCCCAATTTAAATATGCAATGAAGTACAAATACCGAATATAATTTATATTTAAAACAGTTTAGGAAAAATCACAGGAAAAAATGTGGATAAAACTATCTAAACATGGTACACATAGTAATAACTAGGGAAAATTCAAGTAAAGAAGGTAGGCATGCTATTTCCTAATGTAAACTACATAGCCGATACATGAATCGGTGAAATAGGAGTGAAATGATTTAAGTCATGGAGGGGAAAATGGAGTTTTAGAAACAATGGCATGTGTACGTCGTCACCTCACGCACATGGCGCCCAACCAACATAGAACAATAGTAATATAGCCTAGGGGAAGTCCCCAACACAAAGTTAGGCAAGCCACTTACCTCGACTGTGCTACTCAACTCAAAACCACGCTCTTGCCACGAGTATCCGACTCCGAATGGCCCAAATCTATTCAATTCGATTGCATAATGTAAATATCACTTTAAGGAATCAAAATAGCTTGAAGCTAATACGTGAAATTAGGAAAATCACCCAAAAAGTCCCCCGGGCCCACGTCTCGGAATCGAGTGAAAGTTACGAATTTAGAACACCCATTCACTCACGAACTCACTCGAACAAGAATCATCGAAAACCGACGACAAAATCCTATTAAATTCTCCGATTTCCTAATTGGGGAAACTTCTTCCCATTTGCATGATTTTTTCACCTAAATCCCTTGATTGCATGGAAGAAATTGCTATAATTTAATGATATACAAAGGGAATAGGGTTAGGAATTGTTACCTATGATGATTTTGCTCAAAACTCACTCCAAATCGCCTACACCCGAGCTCCAAATGATTTTTAGAAGTTATGAAATTCAAGCCCTCGAATTTGATATAACTGCCCAGCGATTTCCGCACCTACGAAAAATCCATCTCAGGTGCGAAAACCCATTAAAAGGCCTGGAGCCGCACCTGCGGTCAATTGGCTGCATCTGTGGCTCCGCACCTGCCGAAACCAACTGCACCTGCGAGGACTGGTTGACTTGACCAAGCCCGCACCTGTGAGACCCTCTTCCGCACCTATGTGTCCGCACCTGCGGATAGTCCATCGTAGGTGAGAGACACCAGAACCAGAATTGGTTCAGCTGTTTTCCAAGTTGGAAAATCACCCATTGAGAATCTGAAACATCCCTGAGGCCCTCGGGACCTCAACCAAACTTACCAACCAGTCCTAATACCTTATCCAAACTTAGTCGAGCCTCCAAAACACATCACATAACACCAAAATCACCAATTATACATGGATTCAAGCCAAAGAACTTATGAAATTTCCAAACTCTACAACTGATGTCGAAACACCTCGAAACTAGTCCGAATGACCTCAAATTTTACACACAGGTCACAGATGATACAACGAACCTACTGCCACTCTCGGAATTCCATTCCGAGCCCGATATCAAAATTCCACCTTCCGGCCGAAATCGCTGAAATTCTAACTTTCGCCAATTCAAGCCTAAATCTACTACAGACCTCGAAAGCACATGTCGAACACGCTCCTAACTCTGAAATCACCCAACGGAGCTAACGGAGTCGACGGAATCCTATTCCGGACCCGTCATTCCACAGTTCCAACTACGGTCCAATTTCTAAAGCTTAAACTCACATATAAGGACTATGTGTCCAATAACTCTCTGAATTCCACCACTCAACGTTCCAACAAGTCCCAAAAGAAGAAATAGACATGGGGAAAGAAGTTATTAGGGGGTCGGGGCGCTAACTCTCAAAACGACCTACCGGGTCATTACAATGATACTGACACAAAGTAAATAGGACACAACATCTATTCCCTCAAGCTAAGGTTAAACCAAACACTTACCTCGAAATCCATGATCGACTCAAGCCTCAATTAACGCTTTCCCCTTAGAATTCGCCTCCAATTCAATTGTATCTAGACATAATTAGCTTAATAATATCAATAAACGCTAAATAATTCAACCCCAATGCTTAATTATGAATCTTCTATCATTCTTCCTAAAAAGTCAAAAATTGACCCCGGGCCCGTTTGGTCAAAATACGAGGTTCGGACCAAAATCCGATCACCCATTCACCCATGAGCCCGAATATGTAATTAGTTTTGGAATCCGATCTCAAAACGAGGTCTAAATTCCAATTATTCAAAAAGCCCTAACTCTACCCAAATCCCCAATTTTCTACCTTTAAAACCCTAGGATTCTTAATGATAATTGATGAAAAACATTAGAAAGTTGAAGGAAATTAGTTAGGGGACACTTACCTATGATTTGGGAAGAAAAACTCTTGAGAAAATCACTCTACTTTTGTGAAAAGTTGAAGAAGAAACGGCTAAAGTTCTAATTTAAAAATGCTCACTGCCCGACCTTTGCACCTGCAGTGCTTGGGTCGCACCTGGCTTACGCATGTGCGGAAAAATTGTCGTACCTACGGAAATAGGCAAGGCCACTGAGGGCCACACCTGCGGAGGAATATCTGCTCCTGCAGAACCACTTCTGCGGAAAAGTTGTTGCACCTGCAGAAAGAGGGCAGGCTGGGCTGGACCGCACCTGCGGCTGAAGGTCCGCACCTGCGAACTCACACCTGCGGCTCTAGGCTCGCAGGTGCTGGCACACCAGAACTGGTGCACCAGCAGTGATTTTCCAAGTTCAAACACCCCGAAACCTACCCGAAACTCACTCGAGCCCTCGGGGCTCCAAACCAAACATGTACACAACCTCAAAAACATCCTACGGACTTACCTGTGCGATCAAATCGACAAAATAACATCTTAAACAACGAATTTAGCATAGAAATCAAAGAAAAATCTCAAAACTTTCAAAGTTTCAAATTTCACAACTACGGGTCCGAATCACGTCAAATGACCTCCGTTTCTTACCAAATTTTACATGCATCACTCAAATACTATATTAAACATGTACCGGGCTTCGGAACCAAAATACGGGCCCGATACCATCAATTTCAAATATAATCAAATTCCCAAAGACTCTTATAATTTTAGTAAAACAACTTCTTTCAAAAATTCATTTCTAGGGCTTGGGACCTCGGAATTTAATTCCGGGCACACGCCCAACTCCTATATTTCCTACGAATCCTTCGAGGCCGTCGAATCACGGGTCCGGGTCCGTTTACCGAAAATGTTGACCGAAGTCAACTTAAATTCAATTTTAAAGGCAAAATTAGCATTTCCGTCAGTTTTCATATAAAAGTTTCCCGGATATACGCTTGGGCTGCGCACGTAAAACGAGGTGAGATAAAAGGAGGTTTTCAAGGCCTCGGAACACAGTTTTTGACTTATAAAATGAGAGATGACTTTTGGGTCATCGCATTCTCCACCTTTAAAACAATCATTCGTCCTCGAACGGACATAGAAAAGTACCTGAATCAGGAAAAAGATGGGGATATCAGCTCCACATATCGAACTCGGACTCCCGGTAGCTGCCTCGGCAGGCTGACCTCTCCACTAACACGAACCGAAGGATAACTCTTCGATCTCAATTGACGGACCTTCCATTCTAGAATAGCTACCGGCTCCTCCTCATAGGTCAAGTCCTTGTCCAACTGGACACTGCTGAAGTCTAAAACATGGGTTGGATCATCGTAGTACTTCCGAAGCATAGATACATGAAACACTGGATGCACAGCTGATAAATTTGGTGGCAACGCAAGTCTGTAATCCACCTCTCCCACTCTATCAAGATTCTCAAACAGACCAATGAACCTAGGGCTTAGCTTGCCCTTCCTCCCAAAACTTATCACGCCCTTCATGGGCGACACCCGAAGCAACACCCGCTCTCCGACCATGAATTCTACATCACGAACTCGACGATTGGTATAACTCTTCTACCTGGACTGAGTTGTACGAAGTCTATCCTGTCTGATCTTAACCTTATCCAAGGCATCCTACACAAAGTCTGTACCCAACAACCGAGCCTCTCCCAGCTCAAACCACCCAACTGGCGAGCGACACCGCCTACCATATAATGCCTCACAAGGAGCCATCTGAATGCTCGACTGATAGTTGTTGTTGTAGGCAAACTCAGCTAATAGCAAGAACTGATCCCAAGAACCTCCAAAGTCAATGACACAGGCTCGTAGCATATCCTCCAAAATCTGAATAGTACGCGCGGACTGTCTGTCCGTCTGAGGATGAAATGATGTGCTCAAATTAACCCTCGTGCCCAACTCACGCTGAACTGCCCTCCATAAATGCGAGGTAAACTGCATACCTCGGTCAGAAATGATAGACATGGGCACACCATGAAGGCGAACAATCTCCCTAATGTAGATCTCTGCCAATCTCTCCAAAGAATATGAAACCGCCACAGGGATAAAATGTGCTGACTTGGTCAGCCTATCCACAATAACCCATACTGCATCGAACTTTCTCTGAGTTTGTGGGAGTCCAACAATGAAATCCATGGTGATACGCTCCCACTTCCACTCAGGAATCTCAATCTGCTGAAGCAATCCACCAGGCCCCTGATGCTCGTACTTAACCTGCTGACAATTCAAACACCGAGCTACATATGACACAATATCCTTCTTTATCCTCCTCCACTAATAGTGCTTCCGCAAATCCTGATACATCTTTGCGAACCCCGAATGAATGGAGTACCAGGAACTATGGGCCTCCTCTAAAATCAACTCACGAAGTTTATCCACATTGGGCACACAAATACGACCCTGCATCCGAAAAACTCCTTCATCACCAACAGTAACCTGCTTGGCACCACCGTGCCGCACCGTGTCCCTATGGACACACAAATGAGGATCATCATACTGTTGATCTCGAATACGGTCAAATAATGAAGAACGAGCAACTGTATAAGCTAGAACACGGCCGGGCTCAGAAACATCCAATCTCATAAACCAATCGGCTAAAGCCTGAACATCCAAAGCAAGCGGTCTCTCCCCGACCGGAATATATGAAAGACTACCCATACTAGCTAATTCCTACTCAAAGCATCGGCCACCACATTGGCCTTCCCCGGATGATATAAGATGGTGATGTCATAGTCTTTCAACAGCTCCAACGATCTCCTCTGCCTCAAATTTAGCTCCTTCTGCTTGAACAAATATTGCAAACTCTTATGATCCGTGAACACCTCACATGACACGCCATATAGATAATGCCTCCAAATATTCAGCGCGTGAACAATGGCTGCTAGCTCCAAATTTTGAACTAGATAATTCTTCTCGTGGATCTTCAACTGACGTGAAGCATATGCAATAACCTTGCCATCCTACATCAACACTGCACCAAGTCCAACCCGAGATGCATCACAATACACAGTATATGGCCCAGAACCTGTGGGCAAAACCAACACCGGCGCCGTAGCCAAAGTTGTCTTGAGCTTCTGAAGCTCGCCTCACACTCCTCTGACCACCTGAACTGGGCACCTTTTTGAGTCAACCTGGTCATCCGGGCTGCAATAGATGAAAACCCCTCTACGAACCGACGGTAATAGCCCGCCAAACCCAAGAAACTCCGGATCTCTGTGGCTGATACGGGTCTAGGCCAATCCTTGACCGTTGAAATCTTCTTGGGATCCACCTGAATACCCTCTACTGATACAACATGACCCAGAAATGCAACTGAACTCAACCAAAACTCACATTTCGAAAACTTGGCATATAACTGACTGTCCTTCAGAGTCTAGAGAACAACTAGAAGGTGATGCTCATGATCCTCCCAGCTGCGGGAATAAATCAGAATATCATCAATGAAGACAATCACGAAGGAATCAAAATAAGGCCTGAACACTCGGTTCATCAAGTCCATAAAAGCAGCTGGGCATTTTTCAACCCGAATGACATCAGTAAGAACTCATAATGCCCGTACCGAGTGCGAAAATCTGTCTTAGGGACATCGGATGCCCTAATCCTCAACTGGTGGTAGCCATATCTCAAATCAATCTTTGAAAATACCTTGACACCCTGAAGCTGATCAAACAAATCATCAATTCTCGGCAATGGATACTTGTTCTTGATGGTATTCAATTTCCAATAATCCATGCACATCCTCATCGATCCATCCTTCTTCTTAACAAACAACACCGGCGCACCCCAAGGTAAGGCACTAGGCCTAATAAAGCCTTTATCAAGTAAGTCCCGCAACTGTTCTTTCAACCCCCTCAACTCTGGCGAGGCCATACGATATGGCGAGATAGAAATGGGTTGAGTGCTCGGAGCCAACTCAATGCAAAAGTCAATATCCCTGTCGGGTGGCATACCCGGCAGGTCTGCAGGAAACACCTCTGGAACTCACAGACAATGGGCACAAACTCCATAGAAGGAACCTCAGCACTAGAATCGCAACCATAGGCCAAAGAGGCCAAACACTCCTTCTCGACCATACGCCGAGCCTTCATATATGATATAACCATGTTGGAAGAATGATCAGGAGTCCCTCTCCACTCCAGTCGAGGCAATCCCAGCAATTCTAAGGTCACGGTCTTGGCATGACAGTCCGGTATGGCATGATAAGGCGATAACCAATCCATCCCCAAAATAACATCAAAATCTACCATATCAAGAAGTAGAAGATCTACACTAGTCTCAAGACCACCAATAACCACTACACACGAACGGTAGACGCGATCTACCACAATAGAATCACCCACCACTGTAGACACATATACAGGAGTACTCAGAGAATCACGTGGCATAACCAAATAAGGAGAAAAATAAGATGACACGTAGGAAAATGTGGACCCCAGATCAAATAAAATCGCATCCCTGCTGCAAACTGAAACCATACTTGTGATAACTGCATCGGAGGCCTCAGCCTCAGATCTGGCTGGAATAGCATAACATCGGGGCTGGGCCCCACTCATCTGAACTACGTCCCTGTGACGGCCTCCTGCTGGTTGACCTCTACCTCTAGTAGCTTGGCCTCCACCTCTAACTACATGACCTCCACCTCTAACACCTCGACCCCCACCTCTAGCTGGCTGAGCGGGTGGTGGAGCACCTGGTGCGGGAACCATAGCACGAGAACCCTAGTGTGGAGAACTACTCGAGGCTCGAGAGTAAAATCTAGCAATGTGCCTCGATAACTACAAGTATAACAAGCCCTCGGATGCTGAAGTTGTTGACCCTGAAACTGAACCTGACGACCTAAGTAACCACCCTGAAAACTCTGAAGCGGCGGTGCACTGATAGGAGCTGATAGTGCACTGTAGGGCAACTGATCAGAATACTGCATATGAGAACCACGGCCATCTGGAGCACTGCGAGAAACCTGAAGTGCTGAATGAAATGGCCTAGGAGGATGGCCCCTACCAAAAGAATCCCTGCCTCCAGATGAGGCACCACTGAACCTGCCAAAATGACGGGGTCTCTTGTCAGACCCCTGACCACTCCCCTGCAATAGAACCATCTCAACTCGTCTGGCCACATTGGTTGCATCCTGGAAAGAAATCTCACTCCTTGTATCCTTGGTCATCTGCAATCTGATCGGCTGAGCTAGTCCCTTAATAAATCTCCTCACCCTCATTCGCTTTGTGGGAAGTATCATAATAGCATGTCGGTCCAAGGTAACAAATCTGGTCTCGTACTAAGTGACGGCCATAGAGCCCTGCTGGAGACGCTTAAACTGCCTCCGAAGATCCTCTCTCTGAGTAATAGGAAGAAACTTCTCCAGAAATAGCTGAGTGAACTGGGCCTAAGTCAAGGCCGGTGATCCAGCTGGTCTAGCCAAATAATAATCTCTCCACCAAGTCATGGCGGGACCTGACAGACGAAAAGTAGCAAAGTTGACCCCATTGATCTCCATTATCCCCATGTTCCTCTGAAGATGCACCACTGTAAGTAGTAGTAAACAGCTTAGTGAACCGGTCCAACCGCCACAAAGCATCGGCAGACATAGCTGCTTCATCACTGGTCTGAACCATAATACCCGGCTGAACTACCCCAGCTGGCTGAGCTACTGGAGTCTGAAACTGAGAATCCAACAGATCTGGAGTGCGAGTAACGGGAGTCTGGGCTCCTCCCCCAACCTGAGAGACGGCTGGTGCTGAAGGAAGTAGACCTGCCTAAGCGACACTCTCCATGAGGCCTACTAGATGGACCAGAGCATCCTGGAGTACCGGGGTGGCAATGAACCCCTCGGGAACCTGAGCTGGTCCAACTGGGACTGTCTGGGCAGGAACCTCATCAGCAAACTCTACCTGAGGCTTCGCCACTGGGGCTACTGCTCTGGGAAGAGCTCTGCCCCTACCTTGGCCTCTAGCATGGCCACAGCCTCGGCCCTTCATAGGAGCTGCAACTGGAAACTCGAGTTGCTGATCAGTGGATGAAGAAGCACGTGTTCTTGCTATTTGCGAGAGAATAGAGTAGAAATTCAGTAAGTTTTGAGAAATCAAATCGCACAACAGAGAAGAATAGATGTGAAGTCATTCCTAAACTTTTTAGCCTCTGGGGGATAAGCACAGACGTATCTGTACCGATCCCTCTGACTCTACTAAGCTTTACGTGAATTGTGAGACCTAAGCAACCTAGTGCTCTGATACCAACTTGTCACGACCTGAATTTCCTACCGCCGGGCTCGTGATGGCGCCTAACATTGAACCTGCTAGGCAAGCCAACGTTAATGATTATTTTCCTTATTCTTATTATTAACAGATACCAGGTGAAATCAAAACCAACAGAAATAAAGGTGCGCAAGGAAATAAAGTCTAGAACCTTGACTAATTACCATTTCGAAATTTATAATACTAAACCAGAATTTGGTGTCACAATTTCCACAGACTGACTATGAATACTACATATGTAGGTCTGAACAAAATAGATACATCTGTCTCAGGATAAAGAAGAGCATAATATAAAGGAAGTAGGAGGGGATGATGTCACACCTCCTTTTTTATACGCCCAAAAGGGGGTACGGGAGTTTTTCCACTTAAAGTGACA
>ML419348.1:0-36842 GCA_005239525.1 Nicotiana knightiana
ATTAAAACACCTAAAATGCACGGTATATAATGCTAAAAATCATGAATTCTAGCCACGCATCATCCCTCAAATCACGATTTTTCATTTTAGAATTTTTCTTTTAAAACCAACATTTTCCTCAACTCAAAACACAAATTAAATGATGAAAATAAAGATAAAATCATGGAATATATTTAATTCTAGTTGAAGAACACTTACCCAATCAAATTTCATGAAAAAACTTATCATAAATCGCCAAGAACCGAGCTCTAGAAGTCAAAATGTGATAAAAATGGTCTAACCCTCGATTTTGAAGATTTATAATCTGCCCAGGTATTTAATGAATCGTGATCGCGTGAGAAGGGATGCGATCGCGTAGAAGAAAAATATCTGCTGGCCAAAAGGTATTATGCAATCGCGAAGATACCTATGCGATCGCGTATAAGGAAATTATCTGGTGCCCAAAGCAACACTACGCGATCGCAAATGCGATGGCGTAGAAGAAATAATTTGATGCCCAATTAGAAGCGTTATGTGAACGCGGACGGAGAAGATGCGAACGCGAAGAACAATCTGGATAACATTACGCGATCGCAAACTAATCTATGCGAACACGATGAAGGAAAAACTGTGCAGGTCAGAGCAACACTATGCGATCGCGTCGATGACTATGCGATCGTATAGAAGAAAACTAGAAGACAGAATCAGCAGTGAAGAATAGAAGAAAATTGACCCGAAGCCCATACGAAACACACCCGAGGCCCCCGGGACCCCGTCCAATCACACAAACAAGTCATATAACCTAATATGGATTCACTCGAGGTCTCACGTCACATAAAACAACGCCGAAATGATGAATCAAACCATAATTCGAACTTATGAACTTTCAAATCTTCAAATATCAAAACTCGAGCCGAAACCTATCAAATCAACCCGGAATGATGCCAAATTTTGTAGAAAAGTCATAAATGACACAATGGACCTACAGCCACTCTCGGAATTCCATTCCGAGCCTGATATCAAAATTTTACCTATCGGCCGAAATCGTCGGGATTCTAACTTTCGCCGAATTACCTCAGATTACTCTACGGACCTCCAAAACCAATTTTGAACGCGCTCCTAAGTCCAATCACCACACGAAACTGTTGGAATTACTCAAAACTCATTCCGAGGCCGTTTCACAAAGTCAAACCTTCAGTCAACTTCCATCACTTAAGCTCCCAAAAACTGAAATTTTCCTTCCAATTCGACTCCGGATCATCCGGTAACTGAATCCAACCACACACGCAGGTCGATATACACAATGTGAAGCTGTTCAAGACCTTACGCCACCGAACGGAGCTTAAATTTTCAAAACAACCGGTCGGGTCGCTACAATAAATAGAGGAGATTTTAGTTCATTATGTACATGAGTTTGAAGTTGAACAATATATCAGTTTCTCTTTATACTTGTGTTTAGTTTATTTACTTTACCATCATTATTTTATAACACTTTATCATCACGAGACTCTGCCATTTTGAGCACTTACTTCGAATTGACTTTCTATTCCAGTGTTCATCTCCGATGTAAGGAGACGCTCGTACGTCCGTGGTTAGATATTGTTCATTTCTAGCATCATAAGGCAGATTGTACCCTTGAGGTGGTGAGCTTGTCTTCTCAGCGGTAGTGATGTGGAAATCACTTATGTCTGGAGTGGCCAAATTTGTGTAAAGTAACTTGAACCTTTTGCTTATTTTTGGTTTAATATATTTATCATCGCTTGCTTGGTTAGATTCTACGTATACAGTACCTATTTTGGTATTCGTTTTTATGCTAATTATCTTAATAAAGAATTACAAAGTGGATAACATTGTTAGAATAATTTAAACTCCAGCAGAGTTCGCAAGAAATATACAACCACCAGAAGTGGTTATGTTTCGTATATCTCGTTATAACTAAATTTTGTTAACCATTAGAAGTGGTATATGCCTATGACCACCAGAAGTGATAATTTAGGCTTTTATGATTACAATTGAAGATAATTTAAAGATAATTTCTCTATATTACTTGCATGCCTCGATTTGCTCTTGAAGTAGCATTATCTTAAAAGAGGCTCTAAGCCATCATACAATTTGGTGTGATTAATGCACATTCAGATAATTATGTTCCGTTCCAGAAGGATGAGAACTTTTGCTAAATATTAATCCATTCCCTGGAGTGAATGTGATAATATTAATAAAGCTCGTAAATATGAACGCACTTTTGATGTAAATATATTACAATTCACCTCCAGAAGAGGGAATATATACTCAATATTTTGTATTTTAAAATTGATCCTGAAGAAGTAACACAATTAAAATTTCCTCCTGAAGTAGGAAAATATTACGAAGAGGTGTTTTCTTGTGCTTAAGAAATTATTTTATATTGTTTATTTGATTATGATTTTCTCTCATGATACCAGAAGTGTCTGGACAATATTTGATAGTACATAATGTATCAACAACTCTTGAAGAGCTAACATCTTGTCTAGAAAACACATGACACCAGTAGTGTCTGACAAATATTAGATGGTGGATAATAAACGAAGGCTCTTGAAGAGATTAAATACAAATATGTCATTCATATTATATGCTTATGATCAAAACATATGTTGTAGTAAACCTGAAGTTTACTAATACAAATGGCAATCATATTGAGACTACAAATGATTAGAAGATTGAAAATCTTCATGTTTCCACAATCATAGGGGGTAAAATAATATCTATGTGAGAGATGACCCGCTTATTCTTCAATTTATACTATTTTATGTATTATAGTAAATCAGAAGTTTACTAATACAAAAGCAGTCACTGTAAATCAGAAGTTTTACTGAGGCAAAAATAGCTATGGTAAATCAGAAATTCGCTGATATAAAAGTACCCACAGTAAATCAGAAGTTTACTAAGAGATAACATCTTCCATAGGAATGGCAAACAGGGCGGTGCGAATTTCAGACTGTGCAAGGCGGTGTGGGTTTAAAGTTATGCGGGGAGGGGCGGAGCGGGGCAGGTTGAAATACCTTTTCATAAAAATTGATGCAGTGCGGGCCGGGTTGCGGAATTATGTGAGTTTAAGTAAGTTTTCTTCTTATTCTTCCTAAGTTCGATAATAACTTCAAGTTATGATCTTTTATAGACTTTTGTTTTGGAAAGACAAATATAATACTCGGTGCTTAATATTTTTTTAATCAAAGTTAACCTTTTTTTTTACTTTTCTGTTTAACTTCCTTCAGAGTCAAAACAATGACTCAAACAAATTAGTTTTATTATTGGGTTATACACAAGTCATTAAGGAGTATTAGAAATAGTATTATAGGAATGTAAATACTATTTTACAATGAATATTAAATTAATACATAAGGGGTCATTTGCGTTTTTCACAATGAGCAACAAATATATATTTTTTCTAAATTGTAGAATTCAGTACATAAGCAACAAAAAAAATCCAATTTTTTTGGTTGATTAAATTGAAAATTTCAGTCAAACTATATAAAAAAAAGAAATAAGCAAATAAAATAAAAAAAGAAAAAAAAATACTTATGCGGTGCGGGTCGGGGCGGGTGGACGCGGGTTTATGTGCGTGGCGGGTGAATGCGGGTGAAAATGCTATGCGGGGCAGGGCGGGGCGGGTTAAAATATTTACGAGTTTACCCCGCAACCGCACCGCACCGCACCACTTGTCATCCCTAATCTTCCATGATAAACTTGAAGTTTTCATTTGCCATTTTTAAATGAGCTATTTGAGAATTCTAATAAGTATATATTGAAGAAATAAGACATTCTTCAAGAATTCTCATGTGTTGCTTGTTCTCATAATAAATTGATTATACTAGCTAAAGTTGGGACTAAGACCCTTGATTTTGAAATATATAAAAGGTTAATATGGGCCCATTCACCTATTATGTGAACCACTTATAGATGCATATATGAGATGGTTATATGTGTGATTATTGTCAACCTGCAGTTTGCCATTTGAAATTGCTTTTCTCAATTAAGAGCATAATTTTCAGATTATAAAATCAAGACAATTCATCTTGATAGTGTTGGTTTATATCCAAGTTGGTTTAGCATTGAATATCTCCTATTAATGGCTAAAGTATTGCTTATGAGAACAAAGCTTCATGTGTTGGTCTAAGATTTTCTAAATTGGATACAGCAGCACTTATATGCATCAAACAACCAATATATGATAAGTCCTCCCCTCACAATTGGTTTAGGATCAGAAACCAAATATTTTTACTATCTAATAACTTTTGATGTGTTGTATATAATTAATTTCCCTACCACAAAGCACAAAGATAGGTTTCCGAAAGAAGATTTGGGATATATGTTAGTTTTTTTAACATTAGGGGGATGGAATAAGCAGTTGAAAAATATGTTATGTGAATCAAATTATTATTAGTATGATCCTCATTTAGAAGATAATTCAAGTCAAATGCTAGAAGCATTTGTTGATCCAATATAAAATATCATATTTCAGCTACAAATTCTCCTATTAAAATTAAAGTCACTGAAGGATAGAGTTTACTATACGCATGAAGCGTGGTAGACCAATCGGTTCCAAATGTAACAATACTTGAAAATGATAGGAGAAAATGATCATAATAAGGAGGAAATAAGCTCTAGAAGCGCCCACGACATAACAATCCATAAAACTCTAGAAGAAGTTCAGGTACCTGAAAATAAAGAAAGTGATGAGATCTCAACAAGTTATGTCGCTTGCGAACTGATACGAAATGATCGTCGATGATATATTTAATATAATATATTGCACAATATTGTAAAAGATTGTGAGGATCGGACCTGCAGTCCAGACACCAGAAGATGGCATGCCATTTAAATGCAAGTCCATGATCTATAAGACTCATTTGATTAAATCTATATAAAAGTACCTGAAGGATTTAAAATGTCTGAAGCATATAGTCCAAAGTCTCGAGAAATGTACTCGATCAAATTACAAAGATCTTGTACGGTTTAAAGGAATCTGGGCGCATGTGGTATAATCGTCTTAGAGCATATTTGCTGAAGAAGGTTACATAAGTGATGTCATTTTTCTATGTATTTTTATAATGAAAATATCATCACAATTTATTATACATGTTGTTTATGTTGATGACATAAATCTTGTTGGAACTCCAGAAGAGCTCCAAAAGGAATTTGAATATCTTAAGAAAGAATTTGAAATGAAAGATCTTGGAAAGACAAAACTTTGTCTTGGTCTGCAAATTGAACATTTAGTTGACGAGATCTTTATCCATCAATCAGCCTATACAAAAACGGGTCTTAAAACGCTTTTACATGGACAAAGGGACCAATTGAGTACAACAATGGTTGTTCGATCACTTGAAGTGAATAAGGATCTGCTCCGACCTCCAGAAAAGGATGAGGAACCCGTTGGTCACGAAATACCTTATTTTAGTGCAATTGGTGCACTTATGTATCTTTCTAATGCTACAAGGCATGACATAGCATTTACTGTTAATTTACTAGCAAGATATTGTTCTTCTCCTATACTGAGACATTGGAACGGGATTAAGCATATTTTGCGATATTTAAAGAGAACTCTTGATATGGGTTTGTTTTATGCTAACAAAGGTAGTGCAGATCTTGTTGGTTATGCAGATGCAGGTTATTTATCTGATCCCCATTAAGCTCGATCTCAAACCGGGTATGTGTTTACATGTGGAGGTACTGTCATATCATGGCGCTCTACAAAGCAATCAATTGTTGCTACTTCTTCAAATCATGCTGAGATAATAGCCATTCATGAAACAAGTAAGAAATGTGTATGGTTGAGATCAGTGATTCATTTTATTCAATAAAAATGTGGTTTGGAATGTGAGAAAAGACCCACAATTTAATACGAAAACAATGTTGCATGCATATCCTAATTGGAGGGAGGATTTATAAAAGGAGATAGAACGAAGCACATTTTACCAAAATTATTCTACACACACGATCTTCAGAAAAATAGTGACATTGATGTGCAACAAATCCGTTCAAGTGACAATCGGGCAGATTTATCCACTAAATCTTTGCCAACTTCAACTTTTGAGAAGATGGTATACAATATTGGAATACGGAGACTCAAATATTTGAAATAAGGTTTTCATCAGGGGGAGTAAAATATGCGATGCACTCTTTTTTCCTTACTAAGATTTTTTCCCACAGGGTTTTCCTTTATAAGGTTTTTAATGAGGCACCTAGAAATGCGTATTACTAAATATGTGTACTCTTTTTCCTTCACTAGAATTTTTTCCCACAGATTTTTTTCTAGTAAGGTTTTAATGAGGCACATTATCTTTTAATGAACATCCAAGGGGGAGTGTTATAAATATATATTATATTATGAATGTTCATTTAGTACTCCGTTATAAATAAGCTTCCTGAAGAAGCTTATCCATATGGGACTCTGCCGTAATTATGTTTATAGGAAATAAGCCTCCTGAAGAAGCTTATCATTTCGGTACTCCGTTATCGATAAATATTACCCCCGGTAGAAGATTATCTATATCTGGTATAGTAGCAACTTACAAGCAGCTTACGAGCAGCTTACACAACAGCTTCTTTTCTTCTATAAATAGAGGAGATTTCAGTTCATTATGTACATGAGTTTGAAGTTGAATAATATATCAATTTATCTTTATACTTGTGTTCGGTTTATTTACTTTACAGTTTTTATTTTATAACACTTATGTCATTTTTGTATTTAGGACTCATTTGATTGAGAAATTTTATTTTGTATGAGACCCAACTATTATGTGGTAGACACTACTTGTATGAGGCTCCTTTAAATATTTGCCAAGTGGATTTTGGGTTCCATTTTCAACAAAAATTTTCCACCTCCCAGCCCCCCAGTACTCTCTCCTCTTCAAATTTTCGAAATTCCCTTAACTCAACGTTCTTGTAACGATACAAGTCGTTTTGACCATTGCACTTCGTTTGATGGTTTGAGGGTGTGAATATCTCCGTATGATGTATTACGACTTGTGTGTATCATCGGTTCTGGTTTTCAGATGATTCAGAATTAGTTTGGAAGAATAAATTTCATTGTTGAACTTTAAGTTAGAAAAGTTGACCAAGTTTGACTTTTGTGTGATTGACCCCGGATCGGAGTTTTGATGGTTTTGTTAGATCCGGATGATGATTTTGAACTTGGGCATATGCCCCGGATTTTCATTTGGATATTTCTAGAAGGTTCGGTTCTATTTGGCGAAAGTTGAGAATTTGAAGGTTTGGAATGTTCGTAAGGTTGACCAGGAGTTGACCTTGTTGATATCGGGTTCAGATTTTGATCAAATCCGTTGTGCCATTTGGAACTAGCATGAAAAATTTGACGTATTCCGGGTTGATTTGATGTGATTCGACACGAGTTGTAGAAGTTGAAAGTTCATAAGTTCATTCGGTTGATTTGAAGTGTGATTCGTAGTTTTGACGTTGTTTTATGTGATTTGAGGTCTTGAGCAGGTCCTTGTTATGTTATGGAACGTGTTGGTATATTTCGACGGGGTTCCGGGGTCCCGGGGACCTTGGGTGTATTCCGGATGGGCTACGGGCCATTTCATTCTATTTTGGACTGTTGGTTTCTGTCACCCGGTGTTCTTCATCGCGTTCGCGCCTTTACTTTCACGTTCGCGCCTTTACTTTCGCGTTCACGTAGTGTTATGGTGGTCCAGGTACGTTGTTCTTCGCGGTCGCGAAGAGGCAACCGTGTTCGTGAAGTTTGAGGAATTTTAAGTTGTCGCATTCGCGTTCTTAGTTACGTCGATCGCGTATAAGGGAAGATGGAAGGGCCTCAAGCCTTTGTTATCCGCGATCGTGTGGGTACAACCGCGTTCGCGTAGTGAGATGGAAGTTGTGTGTCGCATTCGTGGCTTCTTTTATGCATTCGCGAAGAAGGTTTGGTTAGTTGTCATATTTTTGTCTCCGCGATTGCGAGTGATGTTCTTCGATCGTGATGAGTAAATCACTGGGCAGAATATAAGTACTTTATTTCGAGGGATTTTGATTTTATCACTTTTTGAGTTAGAGAGCTTGAATTTGGCGATTTTGGAGGGGGTATTCACGTGTTGGTTTAGTATAAGTGTTTTTTTATCCGAATTTGATTATATTTCGCGATTCCATCTTTGTTTTAACATTAAATGGGTGATTTAAATGGGAAAAAATGAGAATTTTTGTAAAATCTTTCAAAAATGTAAAATGAGTATTTGAAGGCCGATTTGATGTCAGAACTTGATAAGTTTGGTATGGAATAGATGTTCGTATTGGAATAGATGTTCGGATTTTGTGAATTTTGTAGGGTTCTGAGGTGCGGGCCCGGGGTTGACTTTTTATTTTTCTTTAAATATCAAAACTTTATTATTCAGAATTATTACTTACGGTTTTTATTTATGATATGAAGTTATTTTGGCTAGATTTGAGTTGTCCGAAGGTTATTTCACACGAGAAGGTCATTTTAGAGTATCAGTTTAGCTTCTTTGAGGTAAGTGTCTTGCTAACTTTGTGTGGGGGACCTACCCCTTAGGATTCGAGTTGATTGTGCTATTTATATTACGTGAAAGCCGTGTATGCAAGGTGACGAGTGGGTACACGAGCTATATATGGTATTTGACCGGTTTAGGTTATCTAAACTCTTTCCATGCCTTTAATTGAATTGTCCTGGCGTGCTATGTTTCTCATTGTTAATCTACTCTTACATGATTTATTTGACGTTATTAGCACTTATTGTACCCCTTACTAGTCATTTGTCCCTTACATGCTTTAGTTGAAGTTATTGCTTTCCTTATTGTCTTGTTACCTTTAATTGTTGAGTCACTTCCATGATTTTGTGCCTATTTGCTACTTGTCTTAACAGCTTTACTTACAAACCTTAGTTGTCACGTGCTTTACTTGTCCTGTCATTTTTGTAATATTTTTTGCATTCCTTTGATTATTACTTGGTTCCTTTATGTCACGACCCAATTTCGGAGTCGTGATGGCGCCTGTCGTGGAACCACGCAAGCCTCCCTTTTTAACTAAGCTAAGTTCAATTTCCAATAAAAATGCGATTTTTAAACGAATTTATTAATAATATTAAGAATCTGAAGTTTAAAACAATATTTGAAGAAACTAAATTTAAAACCTCCAACCCCGGATCCGGTGTCACGCAGTCATGAGCTACTATAACATAAAGAAAAAGAAAAGGAGAAATGGACAACATTGTCTCAAAATAAAGAACAACAGGTAGAACAGGAAAGAGAAGGCAAGGTCGCGACGCTAGCTATTACCTCGACAACTCCAATAGAAACGCTGACCGCTACTCAATATCCGCTACCGGGTCCAGGTGTACCTGGATCTGCACACAAGGTGCAGGGATAACGATGTGAGTACACCAACTAAGAAGTAACGATCCCAAACTATGGGCTGAGAAGTAGTGACGAACAAAACCTCAATTATGTTACAATGAATATTATACAGAATTTAGACATGCTAACAGTTTATCAAGATGAGAAAATATGCCAAGTATGCCAGTATAGTCTACATGCCATAATAAATATATATGTGTGAAACCAGTATGGATATGCACATAATGCTCACAGCTCTCCCACAGAAGTCCACTCAGTACTATATATGGCTCTCAGGCCCAGGGAAGTTCCATCTCGGAATATGCATAAACACACGTGACCGTAGTCACTCCGTACTGAGGAAGAAGGCCAGTCCAGCCCCCACGGAGAAGATCCATCTCCGGAATACAACATTCGGACAATTTCCATATCCAGGGAAGATCCATCCCTCTCAAAACATCAGCTTCGGAAGAGATCCATGCCCAGGGAAGATCCATCCCTCACATAACATCCGTTTCGGACAAGATCCATGTCCAGGGAAGATCCATCCCTCACATCAATGCGCTCACTGGGGTGTAAAGACTCCGGAAGGGCCCTAGTGTCCCAAGCGCCATATCAAATCAACGAAGGCATGATTTAAATATCGCTACAGTGTGCAATCCATTCTCATAAATGTCTCAATAACAGGCTCTCGGCCTCACTCAATCATTACTCTTCAGTCTCACTCACATGGATCACAAATGCCTCCATCAACCCGAAACAATGATAAGTATGCATGTAATTAGCAATACTGAGACTGAGATATGAAATGATATGCTATAACAGGACTGAGTATATGACATCAAATAATCACAAAATGAGACATCAATATACGACCACTCGGGTCTCAACATTTTCGGCGTGAAGCCTAACATTTATACTTAACATGATTTCTAACATGTTCACAATTACCACATTAATAGAAGCACAAATATCATCATGGAATAATAACTAAGCGGGGCCATGGGATAAGATAGGCCACAATTACTCGGTGCACGCCCGCACGCCCGTCACTTGGAATGTGCGTCACCTCAACAGTAGTCATAAATCATTTAGCTCGGGGTTTCGAACCCTCAAAACCAAGTTTGGAAACGTTACTTACCTCAAAACCGGCTAAAATACTATTCTTCAGTGCCTTTGCCTCTAAATCCGGCCTCTGAGTGCTCCAAATATACCAGGTTCAGATTTTTATCATTAATTTATGCTTAAGGAATAAATTCTAATCGAAAAATATAAAATTTAGTCCAAAATCCGAATTTGGTCAAAACCCGACCCCGGGCCAACATCTCGAAACTCAGAAATTTTTATACCAAACTGTTCTTCATCATCCCATGAGTCCGTACATATAAAGAACACTAAAATCGGAGTTCATTTGACCCCTCAAATCAATCCCTAAACGTCTCAAAATCTCAAGCCCTAAACCCACCTTTTTCTACTGATTTTTGTGAATTTAACACTGATATTATGCTCTATAATCATCCATAAATGAGTTTTAAGGTCCAAAACACTTACCTCTATGAAGAACAATGATTTCCCTCTTCAAAAATCGCCCCTAAAGCTCTCTGTCCGTACAAAAATAGTGTAAAAAGGGTTTAAGTCGGGGAGGGTTTAATTATATACTGCCCAGTGATTTCTTCGCTGCGATCGCTGCAAAAGCCACGCGATCGCGGTTCACAGCAGCTCAACCTCATGCGATCGCAACCAAATGCACGCAATCTAGAAGACCAATTGACCTCACCCCCCACGCGCCTGTCATGACCCTACGCGATCGCAACCTAGCCCACGCGATCGCACTTCACCTTCTTCCAAACCTACGCGATCGCAACCCGATTCACGCGATTGCGATGCACAATTTTTCCTGGACCTTAGAGTGTTCTACGCGATCGCAGACCTTGCCATGCGATCGCGATTCACAGATCCCTGCGGCACAAAAACCAGAAAACCAACAATTCTCTAAGTCCAAAAATGCCCGTTAACTAACTAAAATCCATCCCGAGCCCCTCGGGACCCCAAACAAAGCTACCAACACATCATAATTGATTATTCAAACTTAGTTGCACTCTCAAAACGCCAAAACTAACATCAAAATACCAGATTTACATCGGATTCAAGCCTAAGAACTTTGAAATTTCTAAAATCAACCAATGATGCCGAAACTATCCAAAACAACTCCGATTGACCTGAAATTTTGCAGACACATCCAAAATGACATTACGAACCTCTTTCAACTTCTGTAATTCCATTCCGACCCTGATAGCCTATTTTTCACTGCCGACCGGAAATCACCAAAAACTAACTTTCGTCAATTCAAGCCTAATTCTACACCGGACATCACAAAAATATTCCGAGCACACTCATAAGTCCCAAATCACCTAACGAAGCTGTCCGAGCCATAAAATCCGCATTCCGAGGTCGTTTCCCGATAAGTAAACTCTCAGTTGACTTTTCCAACTTTAAGTCTATTTTTAAGGACTGAGTGGCTAAACTCTCACTACAACCATTCGGATTTCAAGCCTACCAACTCTAACACATCAATAACAGTATAACCAACCTATGGCCAGTCAAGAATAGTAATTATGATGCAGGTTCTACGTAACGACGGACCGGGTCTTTACATTCTCCCCCTCTTAAACAAACGTTCGTCCTAGAACGTGCCAAGGGTTGTTCCAAAAGCCATAAACCATCGAATAACCTTACCATGCACACACCCGGGTCTCCAGACTCCCAATAGGTACCACACGCAACCGACACACGCGGTCCATAACAACGTCACCCACAAGGGGCGAGCATATAAACAGATGTAACAAAAGATTCACGGAGCATATCCAAAGAATGGGCTAAATTATGATGAACATGTGAATATGAAAAACTGGAATCAATTAAAAACTTAAGCTTCTCGTGACAGAATGAAACAATACCTGGGATTACGGTATCAGAAGCCATCTCATCCGTTCTGGCCGGGAATGCATAAAATCGGGCCTGATCATCACCGGATCGACCTCCCCCTCTTGGGTGACCCCTAACTACCTGACCCCAACCTCTAGCTGCCTGGGCGAGCAACTACTGATTCTAAAACTGCGGGCTGACTCCTCTGATGATAAGTACCTCTCGCAAGACGAGGGCAAAACCTCTTAATATGGCCCACATATCCACACTCAAAGCAACCTCTCTCGGAGAATGGCATTGGGGACTGAAGGGAACCCCTAACACCAGGATAACCATTGGAAGAACCAAGCATAGATGAACTCTAAACCGATGGTGCCCAAGATGAACTCTGAGTTGGCAGGGCACTGAAAGATGGTTGCACTTGATGCGAACTATGAGGATCGTGACCAACCGATCCAGCATGATAATCTGAGCGACCTGGCTGAGCCTGCCTGAATGGACGGCCTCCGCCGGGCTGAGGCTGCCCCCTGAAAGAACCCCGCCAAAATTCGCAGATCCTCAAGACCTCTTGGCCTCCCTCTAGATCGCTCCTGGCGGCGAACCGACTTAATATCTCATGCAATGTCAACCACCTCCTCGAAAGAAGCGCTAGATATCCTCTCCCTAGTTAGAAAAACCCGAAGCTGATAAGTGAGGCCATCAACGAACCTCCTGGTTCTCTCCTTATCCGTGGGAACTAGCCAGATAGCATGACAGGCCAACTCGGAGAACCTCATCTCATACTGCGTCACAGTTATGTCCTCCTGGCGCAACTGTTCGAACTCCCTGCGCAGCTCTTCCCTGCGAGACTGCGATATATACTTCTCCAAGAATAGAATGGAGAACTGACGCTAGGTAAGGGGCGATGCATTGCGGGCCTACGCCTCTCATAGGCCTCCCACCAAGCAAGCGCAGCTCCTGAAAACTGGAATGTAGTAAATGGGACCCCACTAGCCTCCAATATCCATGATGTGCGAAGGATCCTCCGACACTTGTCCAAAAATCCCCGGGCGTCCTCACCCTCAGTACCACTAAAAATCGGAGGCTGGAGTCTATTAAACCTCTCCAACCTACGTTGCTCATCATCAGCTAAAGCTGGGACCACATAATCCTGGGCTGGGGCAACCGGCTGAACTGGAACTGCCCCAGGTGTTTGAAGCCCCTGGTTAACTTTCTCAGGTGTCCGGGCAGCTGGAGTCTGAGTTCCTCCCTCGGCCTGAGAAGTGGCAGCAGTAGACACGGCGACGGCATGTGCCAGGCTGGTGCACACCGTCAAAATCTGGGCTAGGGTCTCCTGAAGACCCGGAATCACAATGGGCATTGCTGGTGCCTGAGCCTCTCCCGCTAGGACCTCAACTCCGGGGACCTGATCATGAGTAGTGGGAGGGTCCACAGGTACTGCCTCGGCTGCTAAGCGGGCTGCACCCCTCCCTATGCCACGACCTCGACCTCGGCCTCGACCCCCAGCTGGTCCTGCTAGTGTCTGATTACCATGATCGGTAGCACGAGTCCTCACCATCTGTGAGAGAATGAAAACAACAGAAGTTTAGTTCAACAATTCAATAGAGTCGCACGACAAAATTCAAAGATGTGGGACTTTCCTAAGGGTTCTGTAGCCTCTCGAAGATAAATACAGACGTCTCTGTACCGATCCGCAAGACTCTACTAAACCTTCTCATGACTGGTGAGACCTATTTAACCTAGCGCTCTGATACCATCTTGTCACGACCCAATTTCGGAGTTGTGATGGCGCTTGTCGTGGAACCAGGCAAGCCTCCCTTTTTAACTAAGCTAAGTTCAATTTCCAGAAAAAATGCGATTTTTAAACGAATTTATCAATAATACTAAGAATCTTAAGTTTAAAACAATATTTGAAGAAACTAAATTTAAAACCTCCAACCCCGGATCCGGTGTCACTAAGTCATGAGCTACTAAAACATAAATGAAAAGAAAAGGAGAAATGGACGACATTGTCTCAAAATAAAGAGCAACAGGTAGAACAGGAAAGAGAGGCGAGGTCGCGATCGCCAACTGCTACCTCGACAACTCCAATAGAAACGCTGACCGCTGCTTAATATCCGCTACCGGGTCCCGATGTACCTGGATCTGCACACAAGGTGCTGGGAGTAACCTGAGTACACCAACTCAGAAGTAACGAACTCAAACTATGGGCTGAGAAGTAGTGACGGACACAACCTCATTTATGTTATAATACATATTATACAGAATTTAGACATGCTAACAGTTTATCAAGATGAGAAAATATGCCAAGTATGCCAGTATACTCTACATACCATCATAAAATATATGTATGAAACTAATATGGATATGCATATAGTGCTCACAACTCTCCCACATAAGTCCACTCAGTACTATATATGGGTCTCAGGTCCAGGGAAGTTCCATCCCGGAATATGCATAAACACCCGTGACCGTAGTCACTCCGTACTAAGGAAGAAGGCCAGTCCAGCCCCCACAGAAAAAATCCATCTCCGAAATACAACACTTGGACAATTTCCATATCCAGGGAAGATCCATCCCTCTCATAACATCAGCTTCGGAAGAGATCCATGCCCAGGGAAGATCCATCCCTCACATAACATCCACTTCGGACAAGATCCATGTCGAGGGAAGATCCATCCCTCACATCAATGCGCTCACTGGGGTGTAAAGACTCCGGAGGGGCCCTAGTGTCCCAAGCGCCAGATCAAGCCAACGAAGGCATGATTTAAAATATCATTGTAGTGTGCAGTTCATTCTCATAACTATCTCAATAACAGGCTCTCGGCCTCACTCAATCATTACTCTTCAGTCTCACTCACATGGATCACAAATGCCTCCATCAACCCGAAACAATGATAAGTATGCATGTAATTAGCAATACTGAGACTGAGATATGAAGTGATATGCTATAACAGGACTGAGTATATGACATCAAATAATCACAAAATGAGATAGCAATATACGACCAATCAGGTCTCAACATTTTCGGTGTGAAGCCTAACATTTATACTTAACATGATTTCTAACATGTTCACAATTACCACATTAATAGAAGCACAAATACATCATGGAATAATCACTAAGCGGTGCCATGGGATAAGCCAGACCACAATTACTCGGTTCACTCCCCCACGCCCGTCACTTGGCATGTGCGTCACCTCAACAGTGCTCAATAAATCATTTAGCTCGGGGTTTCGAACCCTCAGAACCAAGTTTGGAAACGTTACTTACCTCAAAACCGGCTAAAATACTATTCCGCAGTGCCTTTGCATCTAAATCCGGCCTCTGAGTGCTCCAAATCTACCAGGTTCAAATTTTTATCATCAATTTATGCTTAAGGAATAAATTCTAATCAAAAAATATAAAATTTAGTCCAAAACCCGAATTTGGTCAAAACCTGACCCCCGGGCCCATATCCCAAAACTCAGAAATTTTTATACCAAACTATTCTTCATCATCCCATGAGTCCGTACATATAAAGAACACTAAAATCGGAGTTCGTTTGACCCCTCAAATAAATCCCTAAAGGTCTCACAATCTCAAGCCCTAAACACACCTTTTTCTACTGATTTTTGTGAATTTAACACTGATATTATGCTCTATAATCATCCATAAATGAGTTTTAAGGTCCAAAACACTTACCCCTATGAAGAACAATGATTTCCCTCTTCAAAAATCGCCGCCAAAGCTCTCTGTCCGTACAAAAATAGTGTAAAAAGGGTTTAAGTCGCGGAGGGTTTAATGATATACTGCCCAGTGATTTCTTCACTGCGATCGCGACAAAAGCCACGCGATCACGGTTCACAGCAGCTCAAACTCACGCGATCGCAACCAAATGCACGTGATCGCGATGACCAATTGACCTCACCCCCACGCGCTTGTCATGACCCTACGCGATCGCGACCTAGCCCACGCGATCGCACGTCACCTTCCTCCAAACCTATGCGATCGCAACCCGATTCACGCGATCGCGATGCACAATTTTTCCTGGCATTCAGAGTGTTCTACGCAACCGTAGCCCTTGCCATGCGATCGCGTTTCAAGATCCCTCCTGCACAAAACCATAAAACCATCAATTCTCTAAGTCCAAAAATGCCCGTTAACCAACTGAAATCCATCCCGAGCCCCTCGGGACCCCAACCAAAGTTACCAACACATCATAATTGATTATTCAAACTTAGTTGCACTCTCAAAACACCAAAACTAACATCAAAACACCAGATTTACATCGGATTCAAGCCTAAGAACTTTGAAAATTCTAAAATCCACCAATGATGCTGAAACTATCCAAAACAACTCCGATTGACCTGAAATTTTTTAGAACATCCAAAATGACATTACGAACCTCTTCCAACTTCTGGAATTCCATTCCGACCATGATAGCCTATTTTTCACTGCCGACTGGAAATCACCAAAAATTAACTTTCGCCAATTCAAGCCTAATTCTACACCGGACATCACAAAAATATTTCGAGCACACTCCTAAGTCCCAAATCACCTAACGAAGCTATCTGAGCCATAAAATCTGCATTCTGAGGTCGTTTCCCAATAAGTAAACTCTTAGTTGACTTTTCCAACTTTAAGGCTATTTTTAAGGACTGAGTGGCTAAACTCTCACTACAACCATTCCGATTTCAAGCCTACCAGCTCTAACACATCAATAACAGTATAACCAACCTATGACCAGTCAAGAATAGTAATTATGATGCAGGTTCTAGGTAACGACAGACCGGATCGTTACACTTTATTACCGTGTACGCATACCCTTTGATTGTAGAAATTTCTATAAATTGAGTTATTGGATTATTGTTATTAATTAAAATTGCTTGTGGATCTTGCATGCCGCAGTATGTGAAATAAGTGAGGATTCTGATATGATGATACGGTGGGATCGGGTTGCACGCCGCAACATGTGAAATAAGGGAGGATTGTGATATGATAATACGGTGGGACCAGGTTGCACGCCGCAACAGGTGAATAATGACACAGTGGGATCGAATTACACACCGCATCAGGTGTAATAAGGAAGGATTATGTGATATGAAAAAATAAGGGAAGATTTGATATTGATACGGTGAGATCGGGTTGCGCGCCACGACGAATTTTATATGTTATTCTTGATATTGATTTGGTAAAATAAGGAAGGATTGTGTTGGTATGGTGGGATTGAATTGCACACCGCAACAGATTGTGTGTGTTGTATTCATTGCTGTATTGTGTTAGCTTTCGGCATTTATCATATGAGATTCTGAGGACTGGTATTTTTGGATTTCCTGATTTTGAGGATTGAGTTGTTTTATTAATTTAGTAATTTCCAGTCATTAGTATTTTGGTGAATTAATTTTCAAAATGAATTTACTACACTGGGTCATTCTCTCATACCCTACTGAGTTATTTGTAACATACCAGTTTTAAATAAAAGAATTATTAACATGGTTATCTTATGTGACTCTTAAGTTAAAACTCGTCGTTTCATCCAGCACTTTACTATTCTTAATAGTTTTCATAATTTACTTTAATTGATTTTTTAAATTAAACTCCTTACCCTATCTAATGTTTTTACTTTACCTAAAAATTGTTATTATATTTTAATTTAATAAATTCTATACTTAATTCAGTAGCTTATTTGATGCTTTACTTTACTTAAAAATATTACTTTCCTCACCCAATTGATTTAAAAAATAAACTTGTTTTCTCGTTTGATCCCCTACTTTATTTAAGGTTGTTATTATGCCTTATCGTATATAAATAAAACTTTTGAACATATGATTTAGCAATTTACACGGATATGATGTACATGATAGCACGTGGACATTGTCGTGCGAAAGTAATGTGGGAAAAATGTAGGCACAAGGTGCCATGCTTGTAAGATTTGAAAGTTGTGACTTATGATTTGAGATTTACGAGGAGTGGTACCTGGGGTAGTTCTTGTTGTGACTTGTGCATTAGGTACGATTGGATAGATTGAGTTGTCATTGGTTTCCATACTTGAGTTCATTCATATTTCATTTGTATCCTAACAACATTGTTACTTTATTACCTGGTTATTTCTTGTTGCTATTCGCTTTCACTATTGATTATAAATTCATGATTCTTCTGTTATTGGTCTTACATTGACATCCTTTCCTTGTTAGCTCTATGTTATATCCTGTACAAGTTTACATATCCGGTAGGTATCTTGACCTGGCCTCGTCACTACTCTACCGAGGTTAGGTTCGATACTTACTAGGTACCGTTGTGGTGTACTCATGCTACGCTTCTTGCATATTTTTGTGCACATCCAGGTATTTTTGATCGAGTTGGATTGAGACTCATGCTTGTGCGGCTGGAGACTTCAAGGTATACCTGTTGACCTTTGGATGCTCCGAAGTCACCTTATGTTATTTTATTTCCATTGTTTCTCATTACTCCGGAACATTGATATATTGTTATTACTAGTGAATCTTAGAAAAGCTTATGACTTGTTCCACCAATTTTGAGATATTGTATTATGTTGAGATTGTTGGCTTATTATAGAAACTTATGTTTCATGCCTATTAGTTATTTGGTTAGAAATCTATTATTTAATCAGCAAGTGTTAGGCTTATCTAGTCTTAGAGACTAAGTGTTATCACGACATCTTACGGAAGGAAATTGGGATATTGACAATTCTCCTTTCTTCTTCTCTCAAGCAATTGATCATTTTTCAAAGAGGCTCAAAAGTCAAACCCATAAAATATTTTTCAAAATGAGAAGTCTATTTTCTCCCTTTCTCGCTATCTTTTTTGTTCAAATTCCAGTATCCTCTTTTTCTCTTCTCTTTCTCCATGAAAATGGTAAAAAGCCATAAAAAATACCTCTGAAAAAAATTTAAATAAGATTGGCAGAGTATCTACAGAGCTATATTTGTTAATTTTGACTTCAGTTTTGTCGAGAGCTAGAGTAAAAAATCAGACTTTTATCTTAGCAAACAATCTCTTTTTCTGAAAAACAATCTACAGCAATTTACTTTGACAAGTTAATGGAAGGGGTTGTCTCTCTTTATCTGGGTTAAGTTTTTTAAAGAACTCAAGGAGTGGGCGAGAGAGCCTCCCAAGGTCCCAATTAAAATAAATATACATAAGTGGTGTATGTGTAGGCATGTAAAATTTATTGAATTCAAATTCAATAAATAACTTGGCTTATATTTTAAATATACTAGTCCAAATAAATATTATGGGCTGATATAATTGAATCAATATATGGATTAAATAAATAAGTCTTAATCCATTGGGCTAGCCCATTTAATTGTGCTAAAGTGATGAGCTCAATTCATTAGGTCCAAGATGTCATCTTCCTAGAGGTCCAATTTGGTGCCACGTGTCAAATGACGTGGCACGCCAAGTCAAAATGAAGAGCCAATAGGATCATGCCACGTGTTAAAATGACAAGGCGTGCCAAGTCACATCAAAAGGCCAATGAAAAATGCGCCATGTGTGCAAGTGACATGTTCTGGACAATCAAACGTGACCTTGTCACACTTCAATTTGATTGGTTGGAAAGAGTTTGTTCTTATCATAACTCTTCCCTCCCACAACTATAAATAGGGGTCTTCATAACTCAGAAAAGACACCAGAAGTTATAAGAAGAAGCAATATAGAGCTCGTGGATCAAACGCCAAAAATTTCTCTACAAATTTCAAGTTCAAGCGCAAGAACGAAGAACAATTCAAGATTCAAGGAGTACGAGTTCAAATCAAAGTTCGTGCTAGTTGAATTCAAGATCATCTGTGATGACCCAAGGGGTCATTTTATAATATTAGACTCCGTTCCATGCTAAATAACCATAAAAAGACTAAAATTAAATACCTCAATTTGCGTGCGCAGTCCAGGCGTGAAACCGGAAAGCTTTTAGGTGAAAATATGAGAAATAGTGATTTTTAGAATTTAAATTTGATAAAAGATGACTTTGGTCAACATTTTGAGTAAACGAACCCGGATCCATGTTCCGACAATCCCTAAAGGTCCGCAATAAAATATGGGACTCGGGCGTATGCCCGGAAATGAATTCCGAGTTCCCAAGTCTTAGAAATCAATTTTTGAAAGAAATTGTTTTGCTGAAATGTTCATGAATTAAAGAAAAGGCATAATGCTAAAAATCATTGATGTCGGGTCCGTATTTTGGTTCCGGAGCCCGGTACATCTTTATGATATTTAGAGGTTAACTATGAAATTTGGTGAAAAACGGAGTTCGTTTGACGTGATTTGGATTCCGGTTGAGAAGTTATGAACTTTAAGAGTTTTTGATGAAAATGATGAGTTTTGAGGTTTTCATAGATTTACATGTTATTTTCATGATTTTATCGCATGATCACGCTCAACTATGTCTAATAAAAGACTAAGCGGGCGTTGTAAATATAAGCCGGGGTATTATGCCCAGAGTCGATCCCATAGGGAGTTAACGTATCAAGCAAGCTATCAGAATACTAAACTTTCACTTGGTGTTGTTTAAACTACTACAACTGAATGAAAATATTAAAACTAAAGATTAACTACATAAGGTGTAAACAATTGTAATAAAGGTCTAAGGTTATGGTTTCCCCCGTCGGTGAACTTCCTTCTCGGATACTTCTTATAGTTCGATTAGTTGACTCTATCAATCATGAACACTATATCTACCATAAATCTCTCTCAAGTACTTATGATAATTTACTAGACGCACTCTCTCAAGTTACGCTAGCTAGATCGCATTACAGTTCACTTTAGATTGCACCTGAAGTATCTCTAAACCCTCGGTTATGACTCTCGTCTATACTCTGGGAGTGGTGTTGTTCAACCAACTACCTAAATATGCACTCTCTCTCAAGTAGATACATAATAAATAGGAACAGCTAATTGAGGGCCCTTCAATCAACCACAACAAGAACGTAGTTGAACAAATAGAGATTAATCAACCAATCAAAACAATATTAATATCACAATAAGTTTATCCCCCAACGGGTTCCACCAAAACCCTAGATTAAGAAATTAGATAATCATGCTCATAATAATCAACTCCAAAATAACTTGCATAATTAAACTACAAAGTAATGAATGAAAATGTAAAAATCAATGTTTTGCTTCTCTGAATAGTATTTCACAGACGTCTTTTGTCTCTAATGGCATCTCCTCTTTCAAGTTGTGTTTTTGGGTCTATTTATATTTTTAGGACAAACCCTAAACGTGTAGGAGACTTCTATTCAAACCGGAAAACACTTAAAATCTTCAAAACTCGGATTGGACCAGACCAGGGACCTGGCTTTATGGCCCAAACGCCTGGATAAAGCCAGGCCAGGCCTTGCGTTATGGCTCTAACGCCTGGATAAAGCCAGGCCAGGCCTGGCCTTAAGGCTCAAACGCCGGCTATAGCCCGGTGCACTCCTCTTCGCCTCTTGAGTGTATTTTCGACGTTTTTGTATCCATTTAGCTCGGCTTCCATCTCCAATTCACCTACACATAAAATAGACTCCATTATGTACATACAAAGTGTATTTTTATCATTAACGCACATAAAATATAAGGCATATAACGTGTTAAACCATGAATTCTAGCCACACATCATCGCACGAGTAAGTCCGTATGATGTTTTTAGACTTGCGTGCATCATTTGTTTAGAGCCCCGAGGGCTCGGGTGAGTTTCGGGTAGGCCACGAGATGTTTTTTGCACTTAAATAACTGCTGGTTTTTCAATATCTGGTGTCCAGTTTTTGTACTATGCGATCACATAAATACAACCGCGATCGCATAACGTAGTCTTCAGGAGCCCAAAACTTGCACTGTGCGACCGCAGGAGCAGGTGTGCGATCGCGCTGCACCACCTGGACTGTGTTGTGCGATTACACAGTAAAACCCGCGATCGCATAGCTTTAAAAATTAGGCCTGGGGGAGGGGAGGTCTTACACTGTGTGATTGCACTCTTTCTCCCGCGATCGCACAACCCAAATTTCCATACCCTGTGCGATTGCACTCTTTCTCCAGCGATCGCACAACCCAATTTTCCTTACCCTGTGCAATCGCACATCTTTATCCGCGATCTCACAGTTGCCCAGCCCAGCTAATATAAATACCTGTTAAAGAACGGGCAGAACACTTTCTTCTCCAAATTTTCGAAGTTCCAGCCCTAAAAATGATTTTTCTTCCGCAATCTTCATCCCCAATTCATAGGTAATCAATTTCAAACCTTGTTCTTTCAATTCTTTAATATTTTGTATCACTTTTATAGCAAAAACAAAGGGTTTTCATGGTAAAAATCTAGGTTTTGGGTAGAATTAGGGAGTTTTGTAAAAGTCGAATTTTATATCAAATTAAAGTCGGATTTCAAAACTAATAGCATATTTGGGATCGTGGGTGAATGGGTGAACGTAATTTGGTCCGAACCCCGAGTTTACACCAAGCGGGCCCGGGGTCGGATTTTGACTTTTTTTTAGAAAACTTAGGAAAAATTATATTTTTCAATAAAGTTAGTTCCTTTAGCATTAGTTAATGATATTAAGTTAATTTGATTAGATTCGAGCAATTTAGAGGTGGATTCAAAGGGAAAAGCAATAATTGAGCAGTGAGTGGCCTGCGGAATTGAGATAAGTGTTTGGTCTAACTTTGGCTTGAGGGAATAGGACTCCCCACTTGTTTGCTATGTGAAATGCATGAGCGTGGCGTATAGGTGTGGTGACGAGTATTTATGCACCACCCAAATTGTCTGTTAAACATGATCCTTTCCCGTTCCTCACTTATTTGATCATTGTCTTAACTGTTATATGTTCATTATTGTTTCTATGACTATTTGGACTGGTTGAATTGTTGTTAGTTATTGTTGTGACTATTTGGAAAGAGTATTGGTTGTTTGAGTTGGTTTCCTGGTGATATAAACATGGTTGAGAGGTTTGGTATTGTTTGTATGAATTAAAGGTATTTATATTTGATATTCCTGTTGGTTTTCATAATTGAGAGGTTATTGATGAAGTTATGAGAATAATGCAGTTTATTATTTTTAATTGTTGCGACAAAAGTATTGTGAAAGGCTTGGCCTGAAATTTTGAAATCTTAAACAAATTGATATGATATATCTGGTGGGAGCGGGTTGCACGCCGCAACAAGGAGTGATAAGGGTGGACAGGTGGGATCGGGTTGCACGCCGTAACAAGAGTAATAAGGGTGATATTTTAGGGAGGAGCAATAAGAGAGGACAGGTGGGAGCGGGTTGCACGCCGCAACAAGGAGTGATAAGGGTGGACAGGTGGGATCGGGTTGCACGCCGTAACAAGAGTAATAAGGGTGATATTTTAGGGAGGAGCAATAAGAGAGGACAGGTGGGAGCGGGTTGCACGCCGCAACAAGGAGTGATAAGGGTGGACAGGTGGGATCGGGTTGCACGCCGTAACAAGAGTAATAAGGGTGATATTTTAGGGAGGAGCAATAAGAGAGGACAGGTGGGAGCGGGTTGCACGCCGCAACAAGGAGCGATAAGGGAGGACATTTATATTTTTACTGATTTTCAAAGAAAATAAAGATTTGAAAAGCTAAATGTTTATNTGAAAAACAAAGATATGAATCTTTTTATTTTATATTAATATTTTCATATTTTGGCACTACTTTTATTCAAAGTTAAAGTTTGGAATTTTTTGAAGAGTTATTTGAGAATTGGTTATAGCTGAGTTGATTTATTTTGTTGCAGCACTTATTTACTTATTAGTTTATACTTCATGCTGGCTTTATTATTTATTGTTGTTATCGATTATATTGTTGAAGCGCGACTTAGCCTCGCCACTACTTCGCCAAGGTTAGGCTCGACACTTACTTAGTAGATGCGGTTGGTTGTACTCATACTACACTTTGTGCTCTTTTGCACAGATCCAGGTGCTACTCAGCAGTAGAGGATTTCAGGACGACCACCCGATTCATTTGGAGACACGAGGTACATCTGCCGGCGTTCGTAGATTCCGAGAGTCTTCTCCTATTTTTACATACACTATTTTATATCATTCAGAACAGTTACACTATTTCTTTCAGCCATTATTTGTAGTATTCTTTAGTAGTTTGTGAAATGTGACATCAGACTCTGGATAGTTCTAGATTCATTTATATGATTAGTTTCGTGGCTCGGTTTAATTAATTAATTGTTTATTTCTCTTTATTATATTGGGAATCATTCATTAAAATCCAATAGACTCAGTTTATTGTAGATTATTTTATTATGTCTAAATGGATAAATAATGGAAAGTAGTTAATCAAATTCTAACATTGGCATGCCTAGCAAGTTTGGTGTTAGGCGTCATCACGATCCTTAAGGTTGGGAATTTGGGTCGTGACATCATCGTTCGTGGCGACAACTACATATTCAAGATCAAGCTCAAAGGCCCTTGAATTTATTTACTATTGGAAAGAAGAATCAGAGGAATCATAGAGATTGTTCACTCAATTATTCGAAATCAAATACTACTATTGACACAAATTTATTGTTCTGGCATGCCCAGTGGGACAATCTCTACCTCTCATATCTTCTTTTTCAAGTTCAAGAACAAGATCTAACAATTCGACCATGGAAGAACAACTTGAAAATTTGACCAAAGCACTTGAGAAGTTGACCAAGTATATGGAGGATCGAGATACTCGCCTCGAAAAATTAGCAAGTGAGATCGAGAGCTTAGCAGAAGCAAAATCAATTCAAGCACATGTGGAGCTTTACGAAGATAAAAAAGGGGGAGAATTCACTGCGAGGCAAACGATCATGGTCAAAGAGATCCAAGTTTCTTTAGAAGATCTAATTCATGTTGACCAATTGAAGGATTTCATCATGGGGACAATTGAAGACAAAATTGATCCTCTGATTAAATCTTTCCTCTCATATGCAAAGTCATACACACAACGGATTGATAACTTGAAGATGCCTACTGGATATCAACGTCCAAAGCTTCAACAATTTGATGGAAAAGGAAATCACAAGCAACATGTGGCACATTTCATCGAGACATGCAACAACACTGGGACTTATGGTGATCATCTTGTCAAATAGTTTATTCGTTCTCTCAAAGGTAATGCATTAGATTGGTACACAGATCTCAAACCTGGTTCTAATAGTTGGGATCAGTTGGAGCAAGAGTTTCTCAATCATTTTCATAGCACAAGACGCATCGTAAGCATTATCGAACTTACAAACACTCATCAAGGAAAAGATGATCCAGTTATTGACTTCATCAACCGCTGGAGGAGCTTAAGCCTCAACTGCAAAGATCACTTTGCGAGACTTCTAGCATAGAGATGTGCATCCAAGGAATGCATTGGAGTCTTCGCTATATCTTACAAGGTATAAAGCCCACAACATTTGAAGAACTAGCAACTCGTGCACATGATATAGAATTGAGTATGGCTACAAGTGGAGATCAAAGATTTCCTGGATTTGAGCCTCATGATGAAATAGAAGCAGAGGATGTTGAGAATGGGGGAAAGTATTCATCCGAAGATGAAGCTGAAGAGTCCATGCATGTTGCAGCGCTCCTTAATGCACGAGCCTAAACTGCAAATTATATTGCTCCTCAACGCACAAGCCTAAACTGCAAGTTGTAATGCTTCTTGGCACATGATTCTGTATTATATGTCACGAAGCTCCCCAATTTTGAACTAAATCACTAAGACGTAAAGCTCTTCAAATTTGAGAAAAGTCTTCAAGTTGCAAAGCTCTTCAAATTCGAGTAAAGACTCAAGTCGAAAGATCTTCAAAGTCGAGCAAAGACTTCAAGTCGCAAAGCTTTTCAAATTAGAGCCAAACTTTATGATGTAAAGCTCTTAAAATTCTAGAAAAATCTTCGAGTTGCAAATCTCTTCAAATTCGAACAAAGATTCAGGTCGAAATCTCTTCAAAATCGAGCAAAGACTTCAAGTCGCTAAACTTTTCAAATTAGAGCCAAACTTTAAGACGGAAGGATTTTAAAATTTGATCAAAGTTTTCAAGTTATAAAGCTCTTCAAATTCGAGCAAATTGTTCAAGTTGCAAAGCTCTTGAGCTGTGAGCCAAATCTTCAAGTAGTGAAGCTCTTGAAATTCGCGGAACTATCTTTAAGTTTCAACGCTCCTGGACGTATGAGCCTAAACTGCATGTCATGAAGCCATTCAAATTTGAGCCAAATTTTCAAGTCGCAAAGCTCCCTAAAATACGAGCTTAAACTGCAAGTTACTACGCTCCTTGATGCACGAGCCTAAACTGCATGTTCTTACACTCCTGGCCCGCATGAGTCTAAACTGTGTACGGCCCACCACAAAAAAGGTCCGCTAGGTTGAAAACCTTGAAAGAGGCGGTCTAGACAAAAGTTAGGACATAAAAATAACAAAAAACAAAAAGATTACCTATTATGAACTACGGTATGACTTGATCCTCTTCACCGAGGTACGCAGGTAGCTTAGAGTTTCATTATGAGTTCAGTAGCATAAGTTTAAAAGATACATAATTCCCCAATCATTGTCCGAATGAAGTACGATGTAGTGTAATTCATTCAATCAACACTTGAAAGTGGAGCTGAGATACCATTCTTCTGTTAAACTTTGGATCCCATTTGATTTAAAGGGGGCAAGACTCCATGGTCAATTAGTATCTTCAATGGGACGATTTTAGGAGGATGCCAAGTATTTGCGCTGAAATCGGGGGTTCACTATGTCTTTGTGTTCACCAAATATTTAAGTATGTCGGTCTTCAAGTCGAAATATTTAAGCCTCCAAGTCTTCAAGTTGAAGTCTTCAAGTTGAGGTCCTCAAACTCGCTGGTCTTCAAGTGGAAGTGTTTGATCCCTCAAAGTCTTCAGGTTGAAGCGTCAAAGTCCGCTGAATCTTCAAGTCCATCAAATATTCAAGTTGAAGTCTGCAAAGTCCGCCAAATATTCAAAGTTTTCCAAGTGTTCAAGTCGACATCGTCAAGTCCACGAAGTCTTCGAGTTAAACCTTTATAATTTTCCAATCTTATGGTGGACATATGAGTCCATTTGCACCTTATTTGGCCTCTTCGTGCGTTTGTCCTTAAAAGGAAACTTTGTAACTTTCCAATCTTAAGGTGGACATATAATTCCCTTTGCACTTAAGTTGGCCTCTTCGTGGGTTTGTCCTTAAAAGAAAACTTTGTAACTTTCCAATCTTAAGGTGGACATATAAGTCCCTTTGCACCTTAAGTTGGCCTCTTCATGGGTTTGTCCTTAAAAGAAAACTTTGTAACTTTCCAATCTTAAGGTGGACATATAAGTCCCTTTGCACCTTAAGTTGGCCTCTTCATGGGTTTGTCCTTAAAAGAAAACTATATTTTACAATCTTAAGGTGGATATGTAAGTCTTTTGAGCGTAATCTCTCCGATAGTCGGACCAGATTGAGAGTAATCTCTCGATAGTTGGGTCATTTTGAGAGTAATCTCTCCGCTAGTCGAGCCACATTAAGAGTAATCTCTCTGATAGTAAATCCACATTGAGAGTAATCTCTCCGATATTCGGGAAAGGATGAGTACCCATCCCCTCGCACCCCAATATCGACTTCTTCATGCATAGATCATCTCGTTAAACTAGAACATATCCTTCTTGTTTGACCTACAAAAAACCAAAAAGGATAATAAAGGAAGAAAAGCACAAGAAAAAAAATTACCTTCGCGTCAATGCTTATGAGTCTACAAAATTAGACTAAAATGGCTTGCAAAATACTGCGAATTGATGCTCAACAAATATGCAAACATGGGGTTTATATAGGTTTTGAAAGGTGGCATTGAAAATTATTTTTCCGATGTGGGAGAAGCGTTAAGGCAGTAGCATAATTTGTATCCAATGTGTATTACGTGACTAGTAGACTTCAATAAGGAGTTAAATAACTTCCTGGTTTAATTGCTTTAGCCACGTAAAGGTTGGAGGATAAGAAGTCGTTGGTAGTATCCAACCTCAATGCAGAAAACAACTCGCAAATTCTTTCACGCTGATTTTGCGTCAGTTGTTTACAAATGAAAGTCCTTTTGGAGACAAAATGTATATTACAATACTACTCTTTGTGGTCTTTGGTCACTTTGACCTTCATTACGTGGCATGCTTCCATGACTTATATTATCTGATACGGTGTTATTTGTAGTTATGATATTTGCTCATATGGATTAATTGATTGTGAATTAAAGTCTTGGCATAGATTATACATTAAAAAAAAAGCAGTTCAACTTGGAAAGCTTAAAGTTAATAGCTTTTCGACTATATATAAAGCAAGGTTCAAGTTAAAGCGCGGTAATTCAAGCCTTGTCTTTCAAAGTCGACTAGTTGATATATTGACAAGTCTTGAAGTAGGGGGCGTTTGTAGGCATGTAAAATTTATTGAATTCAAATTCAATAAATAACTTGGCTTATATTTTTGATATACTAGTCCAAATAAATATTATGGGCTGATATAATTGAATCAATATATATGGATTAAATAAATAAGTCTTAATCCATTAGGCTAGCCCCATTTAATTGGGCTAAAGTGATGAGCCCAATTCATTAGGCCAAAGATGTCATCTTGCTAGAGGCCCAATTTAGTGTCACGTGTCAAATGACGTGGCACACATAGTCAAACTGAAGAGCCAATAGTATCATGCCACGTGTCAAAATGACAAGGCATGCCAAGTCACATCAAAAGGTCAATGAAAAATGCGCCATATGTGCAAGTGATATGTTCTGGCCAATCAAACGCGTCCTTGTCACACTTCAATTTGATTGGTCGGAAAGAGTTTGTTCTGATAATAACTCTTCCCTTCCACAACTATAAATAGGGGTCTTCATAACTCAGAAAAGACACCAGAAGTTATAACAAAAAGCAATAGAGAGCTCGTGGATCAAACGCCGTAAATTTCTCTACAAATTTCAAGTTCAAGCTCAAGAACGAAGAACAAGTCAAGATTCAAGGAGTACGAGTTCAAATCAAAGTTCGTGCTAGTTGAATTCAAGATCATCGTTCATGGTGACAACTACATATTCAAGATCAAGTTCAAAGGCCATTGAATTTATTTACTATTGGTAAGAAGAGCCAGAGGAATCAGAGAGATTGTACACCCAATTATTCGAAATCAATCACTACGATTGTTGCAATATTTTCGGTCCTAATTTTGTTTTCTCGACGCAAATTTATTGTCTACAGTATGAAATGGGAAAAATTGCATGGGGCGCCCTATTTGGTAGCCCCTTTTAACTTACACCCGTTTTATTTTTCTGTTTGTATCCGTACCCATTTTTTGTTAAAAGCGTTTTAAAAAGATGATTTTGTCCTTCAGGACTATTGCAAATGTAGACTGCAGGACAAAACTTCAGCATGTTTTGGCATGGAGTTTTAGCAAATGAACTACACAACTTAAGCATGTTGATTTTGAAGTTTTAGCAAATCAACTAAATAACTTAAGCATGTTTAGTCTGAAGATTTAGCAAATGAACTAAATAACTTAAGCATGTTTAGTCTGAAGATTTAGCAAATGAACTAAATAACTTCAGCATGCATTAGCAAAAACTCATTAGAAAATTACATATTGCAAGACAAAAATTTAAGCATGTTTAGTCTGCAATTTTCGCAAATGAACTAAATAGCTTCAACATGTTTAAACTGAAGTTTTAACAAATGAACTAAATAACTTCAGCATGTTTAGACTAAAGTTTCGGATAAAACTCATGAAAAAATGTAGACTGCAGGATAAATAACTTCAGCATGCATTAGCATGAAGTTTTAGCTTCAATGTAAACAACTTCATGTTATATTAGCATGACATTTTACATTCAACATGAAACAACTTCATCCTGCATTAGCATGAAGTTTTAGTTTCAAGGTGAAACAACTTCATGCAATTGTGATTCTGAAGATGAACTTGGACAAGCTTGTGATTTTTTCATAAAGTTGCTGAGAGGAGAGGAGAGGATGAGATCTTTTTCATGAATAAAGTTGCAGATCACGCAATTTATTAAGGATGTAATTGTCATATTATTACGAATTTTTTATCAACTGACTACTAAATCAATTATTTTAAAAAATAAAATATAGATTAAAAAATAATACAAATATAAGGTACGAATGCAAATTGCCCGTCAAATGTAAAGCTATCAGTCACAGACCCATCGCATAGATTTGTTGGGAGGAGGAAGATGAAGTGTTGAGGGAAAAAAAGAATAGGAAAGAAAGTGGGATGAGCATTCGCTTTGACCGAAGGAGAAAATATTAGAAAAAATGGGCCCACAAATTCCAGATTTCACTGAATAAGAGCCTCATGGCATATTAGACTCAAAATAAAATTTCTCCATTTGATTGGTTGGCGACCTTCAACATTTGTTCCAACAATCCGAGACAAATTCCAAATTAAAAATTAGTAAATACAAAAGATGTTGTCATTCATTATAGGTATAGAATCTGTAATTCTTGGACCTTTTATTCATTTGTTTAGCATATAAACAAAATTTTACGAAGTTGGGTATTGGTAATTGGATGGAATAGAAGGCTTTCCGATTAAATAAGTTGCAATTTTATTTTTTTTTTGGCTAATTTCTTGGTGGCTATATTAAAATATTTCACAAAAGAGAATGTCTAATAATTACATGTTATGAAAAGAATTCCTCAAAAGTTTAAAATATATATAAAATTCGGGTTTTTTCTTCTCAAATTTGGGTCAAAACAATTCGTATTACGGCTATATGTCAACAAAACTCGCTTTGAACTTCTTTTGGCAAATCACCTACATATTATCATCTAATAGTTTTCTCTAATTGTTTTTATTATCCTAGTCTAATATTTGGAAGTTTATTGTGCCTGTCTATATCGTATTCTTACCTTTTTGTATACAATATGCAAGCTTCTTTTACTATTTTTCGAATTTTTGATTATTGGTAATTTGATATATTCTTTTACTTTTTTTTTTTTTGTAGAACTTTTAGGTTTATGTACTGAGCAAGGAAAAAGTGGGAAAACTATACGGTATAGTACATAGCGGGTAATATATTATATTTTTTGTATTCTAACATGTACAATATATATTTTATATATATTTAGCTAACATATATAATTATTTTTATCGACCGATCAAATACGTAATTTGACCAAAAAAGTTCATCAGCCCATTTGCTAATGGGCCGTTGCCCCTGGCTCTACAATATAACTATTATGGCTCAATGGTTCACCAATTCTTGGCACGGTATGTCAATGTATAATGGTAATTGGCAAACTTTTAGCCTTCCATTGCTTTTGATAAAAGTAGCCCAAACAAATTGGGGTTATATAACCAAATCCGAGAAAACCTATTTCTCTATTTATTATCTTTGCCAACAAGATCCACACCAATTGCACTGTCGAATCAACATCCATAACCACCGATGCCTTGTTGACGTCGTCCAGTTAGTTCCCGCCGCAATCGAAGAAGAGCAACCTACAAAATGTGAACACTACGAGATTCTTAAGTTTATGAGAAATTTTTGGATCCTTCTCAAACTTAAGACAAATACATGACGATAATTCTATCATGTTATTGAAATGGACGGAGATTCACTCGTCGTAGATGCACACAATGTGTTTAATTATGATAAAGATTCGTACACCAAAATAGTTCGGTTCCCACTTTAAGTTTTTTTTTTATTAATTAGAAATATAATCTTAGTTCTCATCTTGTATATTAATAAATCTCTAGCATATGCAATTATGTATATCCACTAAAAATTATGTATTGTACATTGAGATATACAAAGAACAAAAATAAGTATTTGCTATACACAAAAAAGAAAACGAAAATTGTGATATATATTATTTGATGTGTTTTACATTGCGATATACAAGTAATGTAATTATTATTTTCTTATACACTTAATATAGAGAAAATACTGAATTATAGATAATTATATTTATAAATTTATATTTTAAATATACAAAGAAGGAAAATAAAATTTTGATATACATAAAAAAGAAAAAGAAAATTGTGATATACATTGTGTTTGTTTACCCTAAATTTGGATAACAATTAAACGTGTATTGTGGTTTTAAGGATATGTGATATCACTCAATAACAATCGATAAATAAGAAAGAAAATGACAGAATTGAACTGTAAATAAACCAAACTAGTGTGCAGACAGAGCTTCAACCTCGAATTAAGGTACCTTCGAGGTGATAACAATATAAGAACGGTAAATATTGAATAAATTGATGAACAAGAACACGAGTCAAAAAAGAAGAGCTATATTGCTTTTGTTTCAATGAACGATAATGTTTACAAATGACTGGAACTCCTCTTTATATCGTAGAAATTTTTTAATTATGGTATACTTCTAATTATAGAAGGGAATCGTATAAACGGCTAATTTACCGCTCTGATTTGATCCGTTCTGAGATTCACGCCACGATCCTCGACCAATCACGGATATCTCTCTATTTCTATTACTAAGATATCCCCGATGTTAATCGAAGTCTATCTCCCATGACTTCGATTAATACCGACCTCGATCTCGAAAAAGACTTCGATCTCGAACTCAGTGCCTCAGCTATTCGATGAAACGTCCTTGTCTCGATCAAATATTTAAATCGGGTAGCCCTAATTTCTACTAAATACAGATAGTCCCCTCGTTTCTTGGCATATAATGATAAGAAACGAACTGAACGTTCGATTTTTCTCTAACCTCGATAGAAAATGATATCATCCTCGTGACATAAGTGATGGAAGTGACCGAAACGTCCCGTCGGTACAGTTCCCCAAACCATTAATGAGCATCAGTTGGAGGTCGGCCACTAGTGCCGTTGAACCGTCACTGTAAATCCATAAATAGGGATTCTTTTTGTTGAATCAAACTTTTCTTTTGTGATGACCCAAAAGGTCATCCTGTGTAAATTTAGCTAAAACTATGTTCCAAGGCCCCGAAAGCCTCATTAATCTCACCTCGATGTGCGTGCATAGCCTGGGCGCGTAGCCAGGAAGCCATTATGTGGAAATGTGTTAAACAGTTGAATTTATGATAATTAATTAAATAAAGTTAAATCTGGTCAATATTTTTGGTAAACGGACCTGGACCCATAATTTGATGGTCCCGGAGGATCCGTAGGAAAATATGGGACTAGGCGTATATCCGGAATCGAATTCCGAGGTCCCAAGTCCGAGAAATGATTTTTTAAAGGAAATTGTTTTCTAAAAATAATAAAGACTTTTGAAAATGAACTTTGATGTGAAATATGTGTTACCGAGCCCGTATTATGGTTCCGGAGCCCGGAACATGTTCGATATGTGTTATGTAAGTTATCTGTAAATTTGGTAAGAAACAGACTTGGTTTGACGTGTTTCGGATAAAAAATTGAAAAATTTGATAGTTTATGAAGTTTGAGGAAATTCTATGGATTTTTGAGTTAAATTCATTATTTTTGATGTTATTTTAGTGGTTTAATTACTCAAATAAGTTCTTAGGATGATTTTGAAGGCGTGTGTATATTTGGTTTTGAGCCCCGAGGGCTCGGGTAAGTTCCGGGTAGGCGTCGGTGTGATTTAGGCTTAGAAAATCTGGTTTTTGGCTGCTGAATCTGGTGTCCAGGTCTGTTGGTCTTCGCGATCGCGATGCTATGCATGCGATCGCGATGAGCAAGTTTGGGATGGGGGTAAATTACCCTACGTGAACGCAAGGCCTGGGTTGCGATCGCGGAGCCCGGGGGCAGTGCTCTACGCGATCGCGAAGGACCACACGCGAACGCATAGTGCAAATGTGGGCTGGGGGGCTGGGTGCTATTTTTCCCACTGCGAACGCGACCTCCGTGTCGCGATCGCGATCGCGATAGGCTGTGTTAGTATTCTCTGTGATCGCAATCCCTTCATCGCGATCGCGATGGTCTAGGTCCAGTACTCTGCGCGATCGCACGAGACCTGTCGCGATCGCATAGGTCATTTTTGCCCAGCTATTTAAAATGTCCAAAACAGAATGCCATTACGGGATTTCACATTCTTTCACCATTTTCTTCTTCTCCACTCTTCTTGGGCGATTTCTAGGAGACCATTCCACCATAACTTCATAGGTAAGTGTTCTTAACTCTAATTTATTCCATTTTCCTTCATCAATCACTAGATTCTAGGCCTAATAACATGAAATCAAAGGTAGAAATTGGGGGTTTTGGGTAGAGTTAGGGCTTTTGGAAATTTTGGGAATTCAACCTCATTTTGGGGCCGGATTTCAAAATAAATTATATATTCGGGTTCGTGGGGGAATGGGTGATCGGATTTTGGTTCGAACCTCGGGTTTGGACCAAGCAGGCCCGGGGTTGAATTTTGGTATTTTGGAAGAATTATGGGAAATGTATAATTAGGCTTTGGGATTGAGTTATTGAATAATTTTTGATGTTATTAAGTCAATTATGTCTAGATATTATCATTTCGGAGTCTGATTCAAGAGGAAAGGCCGTGATTGAGGCTTGAATTGCATTCTTGGAGTCGAGGTAAGTGGTTGGCCTAACCTTAGCTTGAGGGAATAGGTATAGAGTCTTATTTGCTATGTGTAATTCATGTCCAACATATAAGTGATGTGGCGGGTATCTATATGTTGTGGTCAAGCATGCCCGTGAGTCGAATTTTGATGAGTTATTTAATATTTTTTGATATTCCCCGTGTTGTGAATTATTGGGAACCTTGGAAGTGGTACCTTGAGGTTACTTCATGATGCAAAAAGTTATTGATTATGTGTTCGGTCGAGGATTTTACTGTTGACATTATACTTCTGAGTGAGGTTGGTTATAGTTGAGTCCCTTGCCGGGACAATAGAATTTTGTTGATTATTCTGTACATTTGAAATGTCGTATTGTTAAACTTTCATATCAATTGTTGTTTTTATACTCATCATGCACGAGGGAACATTCCGTGCCGATGATTATTATTTATGCACGAGGGAACATTCCGTGCCGATTGATTATTATTTATGCACGAGGAGACATTCCATGTCGATTGACTATTATTTATGCACGAGGGGACATTCTGTGCTGAGTCATTATTATTTATGCACGAGGGGGAATTCCGGACTGTGTGATTTTGAGGCTATGCACGAGGGGTCATACCGTGCCTTCTCCTGTCTATCTTACTTGTTTCAGGTTGGTATTTCCTGTTTTACTTCTACATTTCCGTCAGTACTTGATTCTACTGTTTTAGCAAGTGTTTCCCCTCTTATCCCCATCATGTTCTTCCCCGTAATTGTATTCTTGTTTATTTTCTGCTATACTATTGAACTGCACAAGTACAATTTGTTGTTGTGTCCTAGCCTCGTCACTAATTTGCCAAGGTTAGGCTCGTCACTTGCTCAGTACATGTGATCGGTTGTACTGATGCTACACCTGCACTTCTTTATGTTGTGCAGATTACGCAGCTGGACCCAGTGGACATTGTTAGGGGGAGTGTCCTTCAGTCCATTCCAGACGACACCGAGGTAGTTCCGCATGCGTTCGTGGATCTCGGCGTCATTGTCTATCTTTCATTCTGTCATCTATGTGTTTCTAGACAGATATATCATTTTATTTCAAACTGTAGTTTTTAGCTAAATCTTAGACTGGTTCGTGAGGTTGTGACTCCATTTCTGGGTTTTGTACTTAAATGGATGTCTTCGTTATTAGCTATTGTTATTTAGATTTTGTTAATGCTTCCGCACTTTATCTCGATTATCTAGTCAGTGTTTGTTATTTTCACTTGTTAATAAATCAATTCAGTTAACACGTTGGCTTGCCTAGCGGGTGCAACGTTAGGCGCCATCACGACCTGAAGGTGGGATTTCGATTCGTGACAAGTTGGTATCAGAGCACTAGGTTCCTTAGGTCGCACAACTCACGGACAAGCTTGGTAGAGTCTGAGGGATCGGTACGGAGACGTCTGTACTTATCCCCCAGAGGCTGTAATGGAATAACTTCACTTTTCTTCTTTTCTATCGTGCGATTTGAATTCTAAATGCTAATTGAGTTTCGATTATATTCTCTCGCAGATGGCGAGAACGCGTGCTTCCTCATCTACCGATCAGCAAATCGATTCTCCTGTTGCAGCTCCTACGGGGAGCCGAGGTCGAGGCCGTACTATAGGACGAGGCAGGGGCAGGGCTCAGCCCAGAGCAGCATCCCTAGTAGAGGACCCACAAGTAGACTTTGCCGGTGAGGTTCCTACTCAGACGGTTCCAGTTGGACCAGCTCAGGTCTCAGAGGGGTTCATTGCCACCCCGGTGCTTCAGGACGCTCTAATCCGCTTAGTGGGACTCATGGAGAGTGTTGCTCAGGCCGGTCTTCTTCCTACTGCACCAGCTGTCTCTCAGGCTGGGGGAGGGACCCAGACTCCTGCTACTCGCACGCCAGAGCAGCTAGATCCTCAGTTCCAGAGTTCGGCACCTCAAACGGCCGGAGTAGCTCAGCCGGGCATTGTGGCCCGACAGTTGAGGGAGAAGCTATGTCAGCAGATGGTTTATGGAGATTGGATAGATTCACCAAGTTATTCACTTCTACATTTACTGGTGCACCATCAGAGGATCCCCAGGATTATTTGGACAACTGTCATGAGGTTCTTCAGAACATGGGCATAGTAGAGTCCGATGGAGTTGATTTTGCTACTTTTCGTCTTTCGGGTTT